>JAVXUP010002107.1:0-159949 GCA_033070095.1 Escallonia herrerae | reverse complement strand
ACTTCCTGGTATGAGAGATTATCTCGAATTTTCACTGGTTCCAACTGGATCACATGCTTAGGGTCAGGCACATATTTCCTTAGCATTGAAATGTTAAACATGTTATGCAACTGGCTCAACTCTGGTGGTAGATCGAGCCTATATGCTGCTGTCTCAACTCTAGATAGAATTTTAAACGGTCCGATGAACCTCAGACTTAAATTTCCGTACTTCCCAAATCGCATGATTCCCTTTAACGGTGATGCCTTTAAAAACACTAAGTCACCTACTTCAAACTCTAGCATTTTACGTCTCTTATATGTATAATTTTTCTGCTGACTTTGTGCAGTACGAATTCTTTATCGAACCTCCTTCACTTTATCTTCTGTTTCCTTGCACAATTCTGTGGGTGACAGCCTTCGTTCCCCTACCATATCCCAACAAATAAGTGTGCCACATCTTCGACCGTATAACGCTTCGTAGGGAGCCATTTCAATGCTCGCTTGATAACTATTGTCGTAAGAGAATTCAATCAAAGGTAACTGCTCATCCCATGCTCCCCCAAAATCCATAATGCACGCTCTCAACATATCCTCCAATATCTGTATGGTACGTTCCGATTGGCCATCCATACGAGGATGAGAGGCCGTACTCACAGTTAACTTTGTTCCTATTTCTTTGAAAACTTTTCCAAAATCTCGAGGAGAACCTTACATCTCGGTCAGACATAAAGGTCATTGGCATCCATAATGACTAATCAGTTCCTTAATATAAATTCGAGCAACTTGTTTAGTAAAATATCCTTCTCGGATGGGAATAAACCTAGCTGTCTTGGTTAACCTATCCACTACGACCCAGATAGACGTGTATTTACTAGTTCTTCGTGGTAATCCTGACATAAAATTCATTGTTGATGCCACGGAAAGTGGGTTCGCAGTCGACGTGGAGGTGCCACAAGGAATGCAGTCCGAGTCAGATGCCAAGTGTGATGATGTGGGACACAACAAGGGCGGAGCAAGGGTAGAGACCAAGGGCTTCCTAGATAGAGCCTGAGGGTGGCAGTGCTACAAAGGCAATGGCGCGAGGTGAATACACGACGATAGTCAGAGTCTGATGCTTAGGTCCAGAGTCAGGGTCCTGTATGTTTCTTTCTCTAGGGTTCTAGAGTGAGAAAGTGAAAATGTCAGAGTTTCGTGAATCTGAAAATCTGAAGTACTCAAATGAATTCTCAAGACCTCTATTTATAGAGGTTGAGATGACGATGTCATCACGCGACATGTGGCACTCCCCGAGAGTGACACGTCATTGAGGGGTCCACAGGTGTCGGTGCTCCACGGACTGTCGAATAGCATATTCAATAGGCCTACCCCGCACAGCGTCCCTCTGTCTGTCTGGAAAGTTTGGCTCCCACAAAGTCGGTGTCGCCAGAAAACCCCCTTGATCTAGCTTCCAATCCAAGCCCTTGCAGAGTCCTACAGGCCTGGCAGTGGTGGGGAAGACCCGACGCCCAACTGCCAAGTGGACTAGGAGCGATGCCCTCTAAAGACCTGCTCCAGTCTCAGAGTGACCTGGGGGTTATAGTCCATAGGGGTGCCAACATAAGCCCCCAGTGCAGAGCACGTAGGCCAGTCACACAGGCACCCTGGCAGAAATAGTGTCCCGGAGGAGTCACCTATACCGCTGCGAAGGGTCCTCATGTCTGAGCACTACAAACAGAGCCCCCCGGAATGAAGACGACGATGGCTTTGTGGTAACGAGCCCATCCTGTGGTAGCGATGACTTTGTGGTAACGAGTCCATCCTGCTGCGAGGGGTCCTCGTACCGGAGCACTATGAACGGAGCCCTCCATGACTGTGACGGCGATGGCTTTATGGTAACGAGCCCATCTCATGGAGGTGATGACTTTGTGGTAACGAGTCCATCCTGCTGCAAGGGGTCCTCATGCCAAAGCACTACGAATAGAGCCCCCCCCCCCCCCCGTGATTGTGACGGTGATGACTTTGTGGTAACGAGCCTATCCCGTGGCGGCGATGATGACTTTATGGTAACGAGTCCATCCTACTGCGAGGGGTCCTCGTGCCGGAGCACTACGAACGAAGCCCCCAGAATGATTGTGATGGCGATGGCTTTGTGGTAACAAGCCAATCCCATGGTGGCGATGACTTTAGGGTAATGAGTCTATCCCGTTACGAGGGGTCCTCGTGCTAGAGCACTGCGAATAGAGCCCTCCCTTAATTGTGACGGTGATGGCTTTGTGGTAACAAGCCCATCCCGTGGCAGCGATGACTTTGTGGTAACGAGTCCATCCCACTGCGAGGGGTCCTCGTGCCAGAGCACTACGAACGGAGCCCCCTGGAATGAAGATAGTGATGGCTTTGTGGTAACGAGTCCATCCCGCTGCGAGGGGTCCTCGTGCCGAAGCACTACAAATGGAGCCCCCCAAAATGCTGCACACTCCGGAGAGTTAGTTGATGCATGTTCCACGTCCATGGTAGGGGCGCGTGGTGTGGTCAATAAGTGTGATGCCCGGAGGCTTGTAACATGATTGTGGCGCATAGGTGTGGCGACGACTGTCGTGAGACCATACCTGGTGCCGGGGGCACATGTCATGGAAGTGGCGCACGGGCACTGTGAAGTGTGTATGGTGCCCGGGGGCATGACATTATGACAGAGAGCCTCGGGTCAGGGCCGTATCCACGGAGCGGCACATGGGCGTGGCGGAGTGAGTAAGGTGCCGAAGGCACATCTGTGTTAGTGGCGCAACGCATGGGCACGACAGAGTGCATATAGTGTCGAGGGCACTGTAGTGTGATAGGGAGCCCGGGGGCACATGTCATGGAGATGGCGCAGTGCATGGGCACGATAGAGTGCGTATGGTGCCGGGGGTACATGTGATGGAGATGGCGCACGGATGCGGTGACGAATGTCACGGAGACAATACTTAGTGTTGGGGCACATGTCATGGAAGTGGTGCATGGGCGCGGTGACGAATGTCGCGGAGCAATACTTAGTGTCGGTGCTTGTGTTATGAGAATGGCGCAAGGGCGTAGCGACAAACGCCGCGGAACAATACTTGGTGCCGGGGGCACTCATCATGAGAATGGCACAAGGGTGCAGCGACGAACGTTGCGGAGATAATACTTGGTGCCGGGGCACATGTCATGGAAGTGGCGAACAGGCGCTGCGACGAACGTCGTGAAACAATACTTGGTGGTGGGGCACATGTCATGAAAATGGCGCAGGGGCGCGGTGACGAATGTCATGAAGATAATACTTGGTGCCAGGGCACATGTCATGGAAGTGGTGCACGGGCGCGATAACGAACATCGTGGAGACAATACTTGGTGCCGGGGCACATGTCATGAGAATGGTGCATGGGCCCCGCGACGAACATCGTGGAGATAATACTTGGTGCCGGGGCACATGTCATGAAAGTGGTGCGACGACGAACGTCGCGAAGCCATACTTGGTGTCGGGGGCACGTATCATGACGAAGGCGCACGGGCACAGAGACGAACGTCGCAGGGATACACTTGGTGTACGGGCACGCGTCGGGTGTCCCAAAGATGGGATGTGAGCTGAGTGTACCTGTCATAACAAGATGAAGAATGCAACATATAGTAATGACAAAGTCGGTAGTGATGGTATGCGGTGGTCGGTGATCGGTCATTTGGTGGTAGTGCGCGACTTTGGGTGACGGGCATCGCGGGAATGGTGTGTAGTCACGGACGACGGACATCGCTAGGTTGATGGACGACGGATGTCGCGAGGTTGATGCACGACGGACGTTGTGAGGTTCATACATGACGGACATCATGAGGTTGGTGTACTAACGTCCGTAAATATTGGGGAGGTGCAAAGACTTGAGAAAACAAGTGCGCATGGGAGCGGAGGCCATAGGCCAAAATTGGGAGATGGTCAAGGTCACCACCCCTGGGGAGGCCGAGGTCGACCCCTTGAGAAGATCGAGGCTGACCCTTTGGGAAGTCTGAGGCCGACCCCTTAGTAAGGCTGAGGCTGACCCTAGCGGGTGGCCAAGGCCAATGGCTAACTCCCATGAAGGGAGGCCAAGGCCACTCCCCATTTGGGTGAACTTCAGGCACGCCGACGAAAGGTGTTTTGATGGGCAATGATAAATCCAAAAGTTGCATTGCGATGAGCGTGTCAACGTGAATCGTACCCACATGACGAACTAGGTGCCAAAGTCACATACGAAGTGTATGAAGCGAACAAAGCGCGAAAGGGACTTTGCACGAAGAGTGAACAACCGGGGGGAAGGACAAAGCCAACCCCCCATGGAGGCTGAGGCCTACCCCATGGCCTTGGGGGAGGCCGAGGCCGACCCCATGGGGTTGGCCAAGGCCTTTGCCCTTGACCCCGTCGCTGCGGTGCGCCATCGGTCAATATTTTTGGTGAAAAGGTGCTTGGGTGGTCGCGACACGACGAACGTGGTACCGCGAGTCACGCTAATGTTAAATAATTGTTGACTAAGGCGTGTGAAGCAAGAAATGCACGTGACATGAGTGTGCCCACTTTGATAGGTTCAATGTGCAAAGCGGAACCCCTAGTGGGCCCTTTGGGTGCAACCAGAATAGGTTGGGAACGTAAGCCCCCTGTGTGTGGTGTGTGCGGAGGGGCAACCCGAGTAGGGACCGCACGCATAGTCACAAGTTCACACTTGAAGAATTTCTTATGTTCTTTGGCCGGAGAGTAGCTGGTGTCGTCTCTGAATGACAAAGGTGAAGAGTAGGTGGGTCGAGCCACCTCGTGCACCACTTATTGAGACCTTGGAATGCTTGGGGGTTGAGAGAAACGCACGATGATAGGACGCAGGGGCGCGAGCATGTAAACGGTGCCCGGGCAACGGGACGACGAGCATCACAGAGACATCACCCGGGCGACGGACGACGAGCATCGCGGAGACGGTGCACGGGCACTGGCGACGGGTGTCGCGGAGTAATGTCCTGGTGACGGGGGTTGCGGAGATGACGTCCGGGTGACGGGCGTAACGGAGATGATGTCTGGGCAACGGGCGTCGCGGAGATGACGTTCGGGCGACGGACATCTCAGAGATAACGTCCGGGGGACAGGGGTCACGGAGATGACATATGGGTGATGGGCTTTGCGGTGGTGGATCGAGCTACCTCGCTCACCACCTACCAAGTACATTGATGTCGGGGGACATCGTCATGAGGGGTGGGACAAAGGCGCAATCGGGCATCGTGATGCTGGGGCAGTCCACGATGGGTAAGTGGTTTGAGCTACCTCGCGCACCACCTAGCAAGTACATTAGTGTCGGGGTTGTCACGACACGGGACATGATCAAAATTGCAAAAGAAATTCTAAGTGTAGGAGAGTACGAGATGGGCAAGGGTGCGTGAGGTGTGCGTTGGTTGTCAAAAAAAAATTTGTTCATGCCTGTGAGGATGGTGGCAATGAGGTTTGGTGATGGTTGTCGGCCGTTGG
Source organism: Escallonia herrerae (assembly GCA_033070095.1). Lineage (NCBI taxonomy): Eukaryota > Viridiplantae > Streptophyta > Magnoliopsida > Escalloniales > Escalloniaceae > Escallonia > Escallonia herrerae. The sequence continues at coordinate 154,504 of JAVXUP010002107.1, read as the reverse complement.
GTGAATGTGTGCAGGCCGAAGTTTGGGGGGTAAGCCTTGGTGTGGTATGAAGCCAAAAAGTGGCCTTGGTGATGGAGGCCAAAATGGGCATGAAGGATGGTAATGCGTTAGTGTTGAAGGTTGGCCGCGGGTGAAGAAAAGAAGATGAAGGTTGAAGGTGGGTGGGTGAAAGTGGTGGCCATGGCTTGGGGAAGGCCAAGGGTATAGGTGCCTTGGGTGTTGGTGACCGAGGGTGAAGGGATGGAGTGCCAAGGTCTGCCGACCGGCAGGGAAGAGGGGGAGGGGAGATAGTGGAGGGAAAGAAGGGTAGCGCGAGGCCGAGGGGGAAGCTGAGGCAGGGGAAAGAAGGGAGGAGATAGTGGAGGGAAATTTCCACAATGAACAAGATGAGAATGAGAGGAGTGGGATGGTGGGAGTATGTAAACTTTTGTGAAAATTTTTCTAAGTGTCAAAAAGTGGAGAGTGGGGCTCGGACAAGAGTGGCGATGGAGGAGAGAAAAAAATGTTAGAGGGAGAGTGATGAGAGCATGAATGTTGGGAGTATGTGGGGGAGATGAAAATTTTGAAAAATTTTCTAAGTGTAGAACGTGGGTGAGAGGGTAGTGCCCGATCACGAGCAAGCAGGGTGAGAGGGAGGAGTGCGAAGGGGGTGAGAAAGTTTCGAAAATTTTCTAAGTGTTGGGAAGTTTTTTTTAGTGTTGGAAGGAGCATAAGATATAGGGGTGAAAAATTTTTCTAAGTGTTGAGCTCGGACAAGAGTGCTGAGGGAGACCGCTGAGGGTGATCATGGATCGGTTATGAAAAAATGAAAGTTTTTCTAAGTGTTGGGCTCAGTCAAGGATGGCGAGGGAGACCATTGAGGGTGACCATCGATAACCGGTTGCGAAAAAAATGAAAAATTTTCTAAGTGTCAATTTTTTTTTTATAAAGGGGTGGTCATGCGACCGCAAGCACGAGAGGTTGAGATGAGCGGGATGGGGGACTCAGGGTGATGGGCTAGCATCGATGACCGACTGAGTGACGGAGGTAGGGAGGGTTGGTGAGGTGTGTTGCATGCATACCTGGCAGAGGCAGTTGCGAGACCTGGGGGGTGTCAACTAACAAAGTGGAGATTAGTAACGTGGCTCGAGCCACCACACGCACCATGTACCAAGTCGTTGCAATGTCGGGAAGGGGTAAAACCCCCAATGGAGTGGATGATGTCATCAAGAGTGGTGTCAGTAGGCCTGTGCAAGAGCCCTATGGGTTGAAAATTTTCTAAGTCTCGAAAATGACGGCCTCTTGGGTGGCTGGGTTGAGGCTATGACCGGTAGTCCTGGTAGCCCTGCATTGCTGAGGCATGGTTGCTTGGATGTGTCGGGCACGGGACGAACTGCACTGCAATGCTCATCTCCCCAGCAGAGTTGCCAAAATGATGCCAAGGAAAGTGGGTTCGCAGTCGACGTGGAGGTGCCACAAGGAATGCAGTCCGAGTCAGATGCCAAGTGTGATGATGTGGGACACAGCAAGGGCGGAGCAAGGGCAGAGACCAAGGGCTTCCCAGACAGAGCCTGGGGGTGGCAGTGCTGCGAGGGCGATGGCGCGGGTGAATACATGACGACAGTCACAGTTCGATGCTTAGGTCCAGAGTCAGGCTCCTATATGTTTCTCTCTAGGGTTTTAGAGATAGAAAGTGAAAATGTCAAAGTTTCGTGAATATAAAAATCTGAAGTCCTCAAATGAATTCTCAAGACCTCTATTTATAGAGGTTGAGATGAAGATGTCATCACGCGACACGTGGCACTCTTGGGAGTGACACGTGCCGCTCTTGGGAGTGACACGTCACCGAGGGGTCCAAACTTACCGGTGCTCCACGGACTATCAAATTGCATATTCACCCGGCCTGCCCAGCACAGCGTTGCTCTGTCTGTCTGAAAAGACTGGCTCCCACAGCGTTGGTGTGGTTAGAGAACCCCTTGATCTAGCCTCCAATCCAAGCCCATACAGAGTCCCACAGGCCTGGCAGCGGTGGGGAAGACCCGTCGCTCAACTGCGAGGCAGACTAGGGGCGATGCCCTCCGAAGACCTGCTCCTTCTCGAAGTGACCCGAGGGTCATTGTCCATAGGGGTGCAGACACAAGCCCCCAGTGCCGGAGCACGTAGGCCAGTCACGAAGGCACCCTGACGGAGACACTATCTCGGAGGAGTCACCTATCCCGCTGCCAAGGGTCCTCGTGCCGGAGCATTACAAACGGAGCTCCCCAGAATGAAGATGGCGATGGCTTTGTGGTAACAAGCCCATCCCGTGGCAGCGATGGCTTTGTGGTAACAAGCCCATCCCGTGGCAGCGATGACTTTGTGGTAACGAGTCCATCCCGCTGCGAGGAGTCCTCGTGCTGGAGCATTACCAACGGAGCCCCCCGTGACTGTGACGGCGATGGCTTTGTGGTAACGAGCCCATCCCATGGCGGCAATGACTTTGTGCTAACGAGTTCATCCCGCTGCGAGGGGTCCTCGTGCCAGAGCACTACGAACGGAGCCCCCAGTGATTGTGACGGCGATGGCTTTGTGGTAACAAGCCCATCCCGTGGCGGCGATGACTTTGTGGTAACGAGTCCATCCCGCTGCGAGGGGTCCTCGTGTCGGAGCACTACCAACGGAGCGCCCCCCCCCCCCCCCCGTGATTGTGACGGCGATGGCTTTGCTGTAACGAGCCCATCCCGTGGCGGCGATGACTTTGTGGTAACGAGTTCATCCCGCTGTGAGGGGTCCTCGTGCCGGAGCACTACAAACGGAGCCTACCAGAATGATGCACACTCCGGAGAGTGGGTCGAAGCATGTTCCACATCCATGGCAGGGGCCCGTGGTGAATAAGTGTGATGCCCGGAGGCCTGTAACATGATTGTGGCGCATGGGCGTGGCGATGATTGTAGCGAGACCATGCCTGGTGCCGGGGGCACATGTCATGGAAGTGGCGCACCAGTGCGGTGAAGTGTGTATGGTGCCTGGGGGTACGACATTGTGATAGAGAGCCTCGGGTCAGGGCCGTATCCGTGAAGCGGCACACGGGCGTGGCGGTGTGAGTAACGTGCCGGAGGCACGTCTATGTTAGTGCCGCGGCGCATGGGCACGACAGAGTGTGTATGGTGCCGAGGGCACTGTAGTGTGATAGGGAGGTTGGGGGCACATGTCATGGAGATGGCGCAGCGCATGGGCGTGATAGAGTGCGTATGGTGCCGGGGGCACATGTGATGGAGATGGCGCACAGGTGCAGCGACGAACGTCGCGGAGACAATACTTGGTGCCAGGGACATGTCATGGAAGTGGCGCATGGGCGTGGCGACGAACATCGCGGAGCAATACTTCGTGCCGGTGCACGTGTTATGAGAATGGCACAAGGGCGCAGCGACGAATGTCGCGGAACAATACTTGGTGCCAGGGGCACGCATCATGAGAATGGCGCAAGGGCGCGGTGACAAACGTCATGGAGATAATACTTGGTGCGGGGCACATGTCATGGAAGTAGCGCACGGGCGCGACGACGAACGTGCCCAAAGCAATACTTGGTGCCGGGGCACATGTTATAAGAATGGCACAAGGGCACAACAACAAACATCATGGAACAATACTTGGTGCCGGGGGCACGCATCATGAGAATGGCGCAAGGGTGCGGCGATGAATGTCGCGGAAATAATACTTGGTGCCGTGGCACATGTCATGGACGTGGCGCACGGGTGTGGCGATGAACGTCACAGAGCAATACTTGGTGGCTGGGCACATGTCATAAGAATGGCGCAAGAGCGTTGCGACGAACGTCGCGGAGATAATACTTGGTGCCGGGGCACATGTCATGGAAGTGGCGCACGGGCGCGGCGACGAACGTCGCGGAGACAATACTTGGTGCCGGGGCACATGTCATGAGAATGGCGCATGGGCACAGTGACGAACGTCGCGGAGATAATACTTGGTGCCGGGGCACATGTCATGAGAATGGCGCATGGGCGCGGCGAAAAATGTCGCAGAGATAATACTTGGTGCTGGGGGGCACATTTCATGAAAGTGGTGCGGCGATGAACGTCGCGAAGCCATACTTGGTGCCGGGGGCACGTATCATGACGATGGCGCATGGCCGCAGTGACCAACGTACTGTGATACACTTGTACGGGCACGCGTCGGGTGTCCCGAAGATAGGATGTGAGCTGAGTGTACCTGTCATAACGAGATGATGAATGTAACATATAGTAATGAAAAAATTGAGAGTTATGGTATGCGGTCGTCGGCGATGGGTCATTGGGTGGTAGTGCGCGACTTTGGGTGACGGGCATCGCGGGAGTGGTGCGCGGTCACGGATGACGGACGTCACGAGGTTGTTGGAGGACGAAAGTCGCGAGGTTGATGCACGACAGACGTTACGAGGTTCATGCACGATGGATGTCGCGAGGTTCATGCATGACAGACGTCACAAGGTTGGTGTACTAACGTTCGTAAACATTGGGGAGGTGCAAAGACTTGAGAAAACAAGTGCGCACGGGAGCGGCGGCCATAGGCCAAAATTGGGGGAAGGTCAAGGCCACCACCCCTTGGGAAGGCCGAGGCCGACCCCTTGGGAAGGCTGAGGTCGACTCTAGGGGGTGGCCAAGCCCAATGGCCACCTCCCATGAAGGGATGCCAAGGCCAGGCCCCCTTTGGGTGAACTTCGAGCGTGCCAACGGAAGGTGATTTGATGGGCAATGACAAATCCAAAAGTTGCATTGCGACGAGCGTGTCAACATGAATCGTACCCACATGACGAACAAGGTGCCAAAGTCACATACGAAGTGTATGAAGCGAACAAAGCACGAAAGGGACTTTGCACGAAGAGTGAAGGGGGGAAGGCCAAGGCCAACCTCCCATGGAGGCCGAGGCCAACCCCATGGGGTTGGCCAAGGCCTTTGCCCTTGACCCCTTCACTCTGGTTGCGCCATCGATCGATGTTTTTGGTGAAAAGGTGCTTGGGTGATCGCGGCACGACGAACGTGGTACCGTGAGTCACGCTAACGTTAAACAATTGTTGACTAAGGCGTGCGAAGCAAGAAATGCACATGACATGAGCGTGCGCACTTTGATCGGTTCAATGTGCAAAGCGGGACCCCTAGTGGGCCCTTTGGGTGCGACCAGAATAGGTTGGGAACAATTGTAATGTGTTCCTATTTCCACTTAGGTACAGGGAGTGGTTGCAACTGTCTGACAATCTTCTTATGGTCCATTTTCACCCTTTGGCTGGTCAAACACCGGGATACTAACCCTAATTTATCTCTTTTCATGCTAGGCCACCAAAAATTCTATCGTAGATAACGATACATTTTTGTTTCCCCATGGTGGATTGAGTATTTAGAGTTATGTGTGTCTGTCATAATCTCTTTTCTCAACTCACCACCAGGCGGCACATATACCCGACCCTCATACTTGTAAATGCCCTCCTTATCATAATCAAATTTCTCTTTCTCAATCCTTTCAAAACCTTACCGGATTTCTTGTATTCTTTCATCTAAATGGAATAGGGTACTACTTTCTTCTCCTCTATCTCAAACTTTAATTTTGAGTTTATCCAAGTCTTCGATAATGGCCTTTTGAGTGGTAATCATCGCAGTTAGGTTTCTTATTTATTTTTTGCTCAGTGCATCTACCACCACATTAGCTTTTCTCGGGTAATATTTTATAGTACAATCATAGTCGTTATGGAGTTCCAACCATCTCCTTTGTCTCATATAAGTTCCTTCTGGGTAATGATATACTTAAAACCTTTATGGTCGGTATATATCTCACATGTAACCCCATACAAGTATTGTCTCCATATTTTTAGAGCAAACACCACTGCTGCTAACTCCACATCATGTGTCGGGTAGTTCTTCTCATGGTTTCTCAACTGTTTGGAGGCATATGCGATTACTTTGCCACGTTGCATAAGTACACAACCTAATCCTTCTCAAGATGCATCACAATAAATGACAAATCCTTCCAATCATGATAGTAATGTAAGAACAGGCGCTGTTACCAACCTTTTTTTATTCTTGAAAACTATTTTCACACTTCTGCGTCCAAGTAAACTTCATATTCTTGTTGGTTAGATTCGTCAATGGAGACGCTATTTTAGAGAAGTCCTTGATAAATCTCTGAAAGTACTAAGCTAAGCCTAGGAAACTAGGAATTTCAAACACCAAAGTCGGACGTTCCCAATTTAAAACCATTTCCACCTTTCCTGGGTCTATCAATGTACTCTCATTTGACACTATATGTCTCAAAAACTATACTTTCTCCAGCCAGAATTCACACTTTTTGAGTTTGGCATACAACTTATGTTCTAGGAGAATTTGCAATATTTGCCTCAAATGTTGAGCATGCTCTTCCTTACTTTTGGAATAGACCAAAATGTCATCAATGAACACGATGACACAACAATCTAAATATCTCCGAAACGTTCTGTTCATCAAGCCCATGAATGCTGCAGGGGCATTGGTCAGTCCAAATGGCAATACTAGAAACTCATAATGTCCATATCTGGTTCTGAAAGCAGTTTTTGTTACATCATTCTCCTTTATTTTCAACTGATGGCATCCAGACCTAAGATCAATTTTTGAAAAATATTTGCATCCTTTAACTGATCAAAAAGGTCATTTATGCGAGGTAAGGGATATTATTCCTAACGGTTACCTTAGTTAACTCCTGATAGTCAATGCAAAGCCTCATCGTTCCTTACAAACAACACTAGGGCTCCCTAAGGTGACACACTAGGACGAATAAAACCCAAATTTAACCATTCTTCTAGTTGTGTCTTCAACTCAACCATCTCCGATGGTGCCAACCTATAAGGGGCTTTTGATATAGGACTGGTTCTAGGAACCAGATCAGAACTAACTCAATCTCTCGGTCCGGTGGTAACCCTAGAAGGTCTGCTAGGAGAACATCCAAAATTTCATTTACTATTGGAATTTGGCCCAGCTACGGTTCATCGGCACGGGTATCATAAACCTGTGCTAGATAACCTCAACATCCCTTCTGGATACAACGACGAGCTTCTATCGCCGACATTAAATAAGGAAGTAGGATTGATCAATCTCCCTGTATAACCACTTTAGGTTTTCCTAGCATCGACAACTGTATTTTCTTATACAGGCTATCCATATTAACACCATACGCCGCTAATCAATCCATTCCAAGTATGATATCAAAGTCTCCCAATGTTCAAGAAATTAATTATAGTTAAATTCGCATTTTTTGAGATTATCTTTGTTGTATTTGGCATGCTAAATTGGTCTACTCATCAAAGTAATTTTAATTTGTTATGTTTAAGAAATTAATTATTGTTAATTCACTTTTTTTAAGATTATATTTGTTGTATTTGGCATGCTAAATTGGTCTATTCATCAACGTAATTTTAATTTGTTATGTTCAAGAAACGTCATTTTTTATAATTAATTTTCATGCCTAAAAATGCTACAATTTGATAGTTAAACGTAATTTATTTCTACATAGGTTTTGTTTTACAATGTCTGATTTTGTGTCAAGCTAGAACACCCCAGTAGATGCTAGTGATCCGTATCTAGGGTGAACATTTTGAACATTGAAAGAAGCCGAAGAATGTTTTCGAGCGTATTCGTTGAGGATTGATTTTGGCATTAGAATCAAGACAACTAGAACAAACAACATAACAAAAATAATATGCTCTCGGTTATACGAGTGTCATAGAAGCAGACACCCATTGCAAAATGAGAAACACGTCATTAATGATGATAGTGATGACGAAATAGGATATGCACTTCTTTGCGCGCATGAATTGCAAGGTCAAGATGTTCGTACGCCATAAACCCAAGCAAGATCATTGGCTTATTACTAGCTTGAAATTGACACACAATCACCTGTTAGTAACCCCTTCAAAGGTGAGTCAGATGCATCAACATAAGAAGATGGGTAATGTCGTAAGGAGCTTGATTCACACAATGAGTAATGCGCGAATAGGATCTCCCGACATTGTTAATGTTCTTGCTAAATAGGCTAGGGGAATTCAGTATCTGAACTTTAACACAACATACGTTCGTAACGCGGTCCGAACCCAAAGACGATCCGTTTATGACCTCAATGATGTTGAATCCACAATAAGCCTATTGAAGCAGTTGCAGATGGAGGACCCAAAATTTACTGACAAGTATAATCTTGACGACGAACATCAAATTACCACAATTTCTTGGGTCGATGGTCTTTCGAGACTTGCTTATCAGCATTTTGGGGATGTTGTGACTTTCTACATCACATACCACACCAACAAGTACTCGATGCCTTCGCTCCTTTCGCACGCGTTAATCATCATTATCACTCCATCTTGTTTGGGTTCACATTGTTAAGGGATGAGAGAGAGAGAGAGGGGGGAGGGAGAGAGAGAGAGAGTTCTTTTGTATGGTTGTTTAAGACGTCACTAGAAGCCATGAACAACAAAGCACCTAAAGTTATCATCACCGATCAAGATTTGGCAATGAAAAAGGCTATTGCCACCGTGTTCCCTGATACTTGACACAACTTATGCACTTACCACATAAGCAACAAATACCCTGAACGTACATATCATGTGTATGCAAAGTATTCAGACTTGAAACAAGATTTTGACAGATACATTAACAAGTTGTTAATGATTGAGGAATTTGAAGAGAGGCAGGAAAAGCTTATTGAGGATTACTCATTGCAAGGCCACAAGTGGCTCCAACCCTTGTATGAGCTCAAAGAGCAATGGATTGGCGTTTACAGGAAAAGTATTTCTCGCGGGCATGAAAATGACCGGCAGAAGTGAATCTATGAATGCCTTGTTTGATAGCTATGTAGGTACAACCACAAATTTGAAGAGTTTTGTCACATCCACCTAAAAAGCGATTGCACAGATATTCGTGAAAGAAAGGGCTGCGAACTTTGCAAGCACGTACAAACAAAGGAAAAGTCTATACGAAGGAGATGTTCATGCAATACCAAGTAAAGTTGCAAAAATCAGGACGATACAGTATAAACAATGTGGCAGAAAAGTCTACATGTGAGTACAAGATTTATTAGTTGATGAACAACCTTGCCCGTGAGAAGGTGCATAGACTGTATACGGTGAGCCATGACACTGAGACGGATTCAGTGACATGTGTTTGCAAGAATTTTGAGTTCCACGGCATTCTGTGTAGACACTTCTGCCGTTTTTCACTCAAAAGAATATCAAGGCAATTCCCGATAAATACGTCTTGTCGCGGTGGACTAAGGTTGCAAACAGGTTGCATGGTACCATTGCCTTTCCCTAGCATCTGTATACTGACTTTGAAAATCAGAGACATTGTGGTATAATCATCTGGTGACAATGTTTACAAGTTGTCCATAAAGGGTGCTACTATAATGGTCGAATATAAAGATCTCCGCGATTTAGCGGAGCAGCAAGAACACATCATCGACTAGTTTAAAGTAGCTTCAGTCAGCAATGCGGTTGACACTGAGCCTACGCAAGGATCAGAAGAGGATGAGCTGGTTGAGGAAGAGGACAATGATATCTAGCCTTTGGATCTAATTATATCGCAAATGAAAGGCCGCAAAAGATCTACACAGATGAAAAGCTCTATTAAACAATCAACCTAACCTAAAAAGCGGAACCATCATGACCAACCATGACGAGCGGAACCATCATGACCAACCAAGGAAGAAGATGATGCCGAAGAAGATGTAGTGGACCTTTAGTTTAATTTTTTTTTGTAATAATCTTTTATGAACCATCATGTTTGTGGACTTTATTTAAATTGTATACTTTTTAATAATCCTAGATGTTTATTCATACTCAGATTTTACCCTACCATTGGGTTATTCAGGAATTATGTTTCTTTACCATTTGAATTTTAATTTACTCTTACTGAAACATTGGCCTCCAACACTTAAAAAATTCTAAGTGTTGGAGGCCAATGTTTCTGCTTGGCCGTTCGCTAGACTATGTAGGGGATAACAAACACTTAATTTTAATTTTTTTTTTGTCATTTAGACTGTCTGCTACACTATATAGTGGACGGTTTAAATGCCAAAATATTTTCCAACTGTTGGCATTGGCGGAGCTACACTTGTACAGGGAGGAGGGGGTTAATGTACCCCCTCAAATTTTGATAAAATATATATATGTATATATATATATATATACATATATAGTTTTTTTCAGTCGCACACTCTCTCTCCTCCTTTCAGTTTCATACGACCAGGCAACCTCTCAAGTCTTACCATCTCACGGCCATGGGCAGCAACGAACTGTCGGAAGTGACGATCTCGAGTCTCACCATCTCACTGCCCCTGCTCACAATCACCGATGGCGACAAAGTGACGATCTTTTACAGTCAATTGCACACACACACACACACACTCTCTCTCTCTCTCTCTCTCTCTCTCTCTCTCTCTCTCTTTCAGTTTCACGTGACCAGGTGACCTCTCAAGTCTCACCATCTCACGGCCACGGGTAGCGACGAATGATCTCAAGTCTCACCGTTTCACCGTCTCACCACCCCACAGCCACTCCTCACAATCACCGGCAGCGACAAAATGATGATCTTCTGCTTCTACAGATCTAGATCTGGGTCGTCTGCAGTCTACAGATCTAGCCTAGATCTACGAGCCGACGGCGATGAAGTGACGACTCATTCTCACTGACAACCTCACCTTAATCGGCGACAAACAATCTTTTTCAGTCTTTACTCCACCAGTGACAACGAGGCCATTCTGAGGTCAATCATCAATGTGCATTTCGAACACTTTTTTTCCCATTTAAGCATGAATTATTTAATTGATAAATTTAGGTTGTTAATTATGCATTTGAGAATTGAGATTATTAATTGATTTTTTATGTTATTAATTGATGATATTATGTTGTCAATTGTGCATTGAGCATTTGAGAATTGAGATTGTTGATGGAGGATGGGACACAATTGGATTGAGATACCAGATATGTGCATTTTGAATTTTTTTTTCCCATTTGAGCATTGATTATTTGATTGATAATTTTTGGTTGTTAATTGTGCATTTGAGAGTTGGGATTATTAATTGATGATTTTAGGTTGTTAATTGTGCATTAAGCATTTGAGAATGGATTGAGATATCGGATATGTGATTTAGATAAATGGTGGGTTGAAATCAGATTAATTAAGTTAACGCGATAATGAAACATAACTGGAAAAGTAAAAGAATAAAATAATTTTGATGGATTGATAAGACCTTTTGGATACTTTTTTGTGTATTATAGAAAAGTGTACTCTGTTTTTTTGTGCTATTTTACTTAAAAAAATTTACTGATTTCGATATATTTTTAGCACCCCCTGGGGTGGAATCCTAGCTCTGCCTCTGACTGTTGGAGGCCAATGTTTCTGCCTGGCCATTTGCTACACTATTTAGCGGACGGTTTAAATGCCAAAAAAAATTCAAAGTTTTGGAGGCTAATGTTTTTGCATGGTCGTCCGCTACACTTTGTAGCGGACAGCCAACACTTAAATTTTTTTTTTATCATTTAGACCATCCACTACACTATGTAGCAGACGACCAAGCAGAAACATTGGTCACTACATAGTGTAGTGGACGACAATACAGAAACATTAGCCTCCAACACTTTACAAATTTTTTGGCATTTAACCGTTCACTACATAGTGTAGCGGACGGCCAGGCAGAAACCTTGGCCTCCAACACTTAGAAAAAGTTTTGGCATTTAAACCTATGTAGCGGATGGCCAGGCAAAAACCTTGGCTTCCAACACTTGGAAACTTTTTTGGCATTTAAATCGTCCGTTACATAGTATAACGGACGACCAGGCAGAAACATTGGCCTCCAACATTTAGAATTTCTTTAGGCATCTAGACCGTCTGCTACACTATGTAGCAGACGGCCAGGCATAATCATTGGCCTCCAACATTTACAAAATTTTTATTCATTTAAAACGTTTGCTACATAGTGTACCGGACAGCCAAGAACACTAAAAAAATTTGGGCATCTAGAACGTTCGCTACACTATGTAGCGGATGGCCAAGCAGAAACATTGGCCTCTAACACTTAGAATATTCTTCACTTATTTAAACCATCCGCTACATAGTGTAGCAGACAGCCAAGCAGAAACATTGGCCTCCAACACTTAGAAATTTTTTGGGCATTTTGCCCGTTTGCTACACATATAGCGGACAGCTAGACGGACTAATTTAAACCCTTTTTCCCTCTTTTTCTTACCCACTATCAACATGTCTCAAGAAGTACTCAAAAGCCACAACGCACAAAATTCTAAAAAGAAATACTCAATCCTAATACGAAGTCATAAATACATTGTCTTTCATAAAAACACAAATTAAAATTTTCATTAGCACAAGCAAAGCAAAAGACAATGCTTTTTTATTACATAAGAATAAAAATTTCCAATGTCATTCGGTCTCTTCCTGAGCCAGATTTACAATATCCCTAACTAGTCTAGGCCGACCACTATGAATTTGCCAAGCGATCCTATATCTAAAGTTTTCTGCATCTGCTTGGCTCCAGATAGCCTTCTTGAGGCTCTCCCTCTGACAAATGTAGTCCATGTACATCAAGACAAAGACACCACAGTCCAACTGATTAGCTTGCACGGGCCTCCATTTCTTCAATTGAACTACAAGATTTGGCCTTGCCGGTATTCTTTGTCCACTAAGAGAGTGGACCATGGCACAAAACAGATCCCGTGGAGAAATAAAAAAGGCCCAAGCTACGAGATAACAATTATAATAAGCAAATTAAGAAATCAAAAGATTACCATAGCGCCCAATTGTTCTTTGAAAAGATCCTTCACGGGCATCATTTTGGAGACTGTCGAGGATTGATAAGACCATAGCCCATGGTTCATAGCAAACCAAATACCAGTGGGAGTGCTCCAAGAAGGGTACTAGGAAGACGTTTGCATCACCCACACTCACCGAATTCAAATTATTCGTAAACTATGCAGTGAGCGAACTAGGCTGATGCCAATGGATCAAGCATTTCTTCCCCTTCACAGATTTCCACTGTTGCCATTCTCCATAGAGCATGCCATGGAAAAGCGCATCCATCATAAAAATGCAGGGATACGCATTTGCCCTATACCCCTCCCGATGCATCAGAAGTTTGGTGTACGTAGACATCACTATATCTTTCAACCAACGACCCAGACCGAGGGTGGAAATTCTGTCCCACGAGACATAATAATCATTGGCAGGGCAGTTCACACTACTTTCTGATCATAGCTGGGGGGGACTTGCTAAAGGATCATTGGTGGATTAGGGCACGTTTTGCCAGCTATAGCGGCTTCAATGGATGCCCTTTAGGATAAGCAGGAATGACAGGGGGGGTCGACCGGGGGATATTGTCCTCTTTAAGGCTCTTCGGGTATCCCAAGGCCAGAAGTGGAAGGTCCCGCCCACGGGACGAGTGGCAGTGACTCGGAGATATTGAAGTTTGCAAAGTCGAAGTCTTGTGTGACTTGACTCCGAAGGAGTGGTGTAACCTTCGAGTCCCTAAGCAAAGCAAACGAGAGCTGACTCCACTTGTCCCAATGAGCCTTTCTCATACCCGATGGCAGCCCCCAGGCATAACCTATTCCAGGTACGGAGGGACCACCAGCTCCCTCGCTCAGTCCCAAAGTCTGCCCCGAGGGATCATCGTATCCCTCGCTCACGTGGGGAGGCTGCCACCCGGGATAATCCATTCCCGGGCTCACACCCGAAGGTTGTCCCGTATAGCAACTCACAAACTCCCTCCAGCCATGCGCCAATATCTCAGCATGGGAGTGAATATCCACTCCCATGGCATCCACCATATACTTCCGCTCACTCAGTTTCTTGCAGAATGCGAGCGAGACATTAACCTACATCCAATTAGATAATGAGTAACTTTAAACACAAACGAGATTGAATGCAAAACTTATGAGATCAAATTCAATTGAAAGCCATTACGAAGCTTACGAGCTCAAATGCCCTATGTTCATTAATCTGACCCCTAAGGTGGTACTTCTGGCCTCTTGTCCACCTTATTGGGGCTATTCTCTTCTAGGTGATGGGGTAGTACCACCTCAGATACTGCTCGATGCTGACCACAAGGTCGGGCTCTGACACAATGGTAGCTAGCATGTCTTACCACGAATCCCACAATTCAATTTTGTTTGTGCACAATTCGTGCGCATTCAATTGCCCAAACTGTTGGACACCCGGTGGGTTCCTGTTAACCCTTATGTCGGGGCATCAGCTAACAACCTCTGCAGGCACTCAAAATGGCGCATGGCACAATCCGGTAGTTGCCACTCCGCTATCTCGAAGTGGATCAGTGGAGTGCGTTGCAACCCAGGGACAGTGAACATGAACCACTCTGCCACCTGTCCCTCCAAATGTTTGTACGGCACCAAACGCAATTGGCCCAGAGATAGCGAGTCGAACTCCCTCCGATAAAATAGAATGTTGTGATGGGGATCATCTCTCATCGGGTAGTGGCTATACCTCTGACTGTACTCCCAAGCGCATAACCGAGGCCACACATTATTGGTTCCCTCCCTACAGTTGGGTGAACTAACACTAAAGTGTTCATAAGACCACACATGAGAACAAAGACAAATTAGGGGTGTAACGCCCAAATTTATTATGCACAAAATAATAAAAAGATATCAAAAACGTAATTAGAAGGAGTTATATGATATATCTGCAACAATGAGAGACATGCATATATAGATTTGCAGTCGGGCCTCGTTGCCTTGTGCAATGCACGATACAAGTATGCAAGAGTTGTTGCACCCCAGACATACTCCCTAACCTCTTGCAGGTTACCTAACAATGCCAATTATTTTTATTGAACCGTATTCTTTGTCATTATTGGGAATAGAATTACCCCTATCATGCACAGTAGGAAGGCCTTTGTGTGCATCACAAGCATCTCCTTCGTGTAGTTTTCTTGGAAAACCCTGAAGTTTTCTCCCAACCACTTTAACTTTATCCCACCACTGCCAAATTCATTCTCATGTACCAAACCAAAGAAGTTCCTAGCAACTCTTTTATTTGCGACGGAAGACCTAGAAGTAATTACTGGCCGTCCCGTCACGGGTAACCCTAAGATGTACCCTACATCTTCTAAAGTTATTATTATCTTTCCAAGAGGTCTACCGAGTTTCAGTCAAGTTGTTGAAAGATATCCCCATAAGTAAAAATCTCAAAACCAATTCTACGCAGCAATTTTTTTAGAAGTTTGTTCAGTCGCCACTTTTTGAATTGTTCAGTTACTTCTACTATGATAACTGGTGCTCTTTCCTACGAATTAATAAAGACTATTTAAGCAAAGCAAAAGGTATACAATATTCATGAGGGTAAAAAAAATAAACGAAAAATAAGTATCTTACTTGTCCATTCTAGATGGATGTACTAATATGGTTTGCTTGGTCGTATAATACGGAAGGATCCTCTGGTTCAGGGTTAAAGGCTATTTTTTATGACTCACATTATGGAAAAACGTCAAGTTTGGAAGATTTTATCAATTGCTGGCAAATTACCAATGCTAGCACATGCATAATACATCATCTACATATGGTTTGCATATATATATATATATATATATATATATACACACACACACACACACACACACCCCATCTACAAATTGGCCATGCTAGCACATGCATAATACATAATCAAAATCATGCACAATACTCAAAATCTAGATTATACACAAATAAAGTACTGATTTGTGAACTTGCGTGATTAATTAGACGATTTAAGGACTTCTGGGGAAGAAATTGCATAGATCTACTTGCCTATGCCGTTAGGAAGATAGGGAAGAAGAAAGAAGGGAGAAGACTTTCGAAATTAGGGATTTGTTGTATATATATAATCCATTTGCTACATAATGTAGCGGGCGGTGTGGATAAGGACAAAGTCACTGCGCGTCCGCCACATTATGTAACAGACAGGGGGAGGGACAGATGTGACATGTTGTCAACCAAAAGTCGTCCGCTACACAGGATAGCGGACGACTTTTTGATTGACAAATGTCAGGGTCAAAAAGTTGTCCGCTACACTGTGTAGCGAACGGGAAGGTGGGGATATTTTGGTCAAAAGGACAGTCCGCCACACTGTGTGGCGGACGGTTTTTTTTTTAAAGATCTGGGCCGTCCATCCTTAAAAGATGATAAGGCTGGACGGCCAGATCGCTCGGGCAACTTAGCGTGGTCAACAGTATATTTATTTTGTTTCCTTCAGTCTTTAGAAACCGTAGATCAAATAAGCGTATGCAATCTCGACCGTCAAACTCTTAACCTGATTGAATAGTATTTATTTTTTGTACTTTCTTTTTTGTCATAAATTAATTTTGTTTAGTAATATGATCACCTGTATTGCAATTGGAATTAAAATTCTTCTCTTGGACTTTGCAAACATAACAGAGGAAACACAAGTTCTTTTTCTTTAGTCATCAAGAAATTATTCTTAATAATTCTTGGTACGTGACTTGTTGCGCTTAAGGTACTTTCAACTTGTGTAAACGTAATAGTGTTGTTTATATGCCTCTTGCAATTTCTTTTCAGTTTTACTCATATTCTTGTCTTATTTTTCTGAAATAGGTTGAGCGATGGTTCCCACTTTTCGTTCATGTTTGGAGACCTTTAAAGACTTTTCTTTTCCTACTTTATTTCTTATTTTTGGATTAGAGACTTTTGTCTTTTTCACTCATTTTCTCCCAAATATTTGTTTACATGCCTATATTTAAGTTCATTTTGAGACTTTAATGTACTTTTTTTTCATTATCATGACTAAATTGTAGGGTTGGATGGTGAATGATTTGTTCTGAAATTGTTTTAAAAAAATGTAAGTCGTAACCATAGACAACTCGCAGGGAGCCTGTGTCCATCAGGCGTGGACAAATATTATTCGGCCCATAGATGCGCTGGGCTAGACATGGGCACGACTTTTAGAGAACAGCAAGGCATGGTTTGACCCTTGGGCCCATTTAGCCCGCTCAAATTGCATCATCTAGCACATACACATATGCACATAGTAAACACACACCAAACCCCACCGTAACCCACTGAAAAACAAACACAATACGCTCACTATCCTCTTAAACACACTAATACCACAAAACCATGCTTACGATCACCCCAATACACACAGACACGCACTATGGACACACTGTCACACAGTACACACACTTTGCATACACTGCACAAAGCACTCAAAATAATTTACAACCTACGGGTATCTCTTCTCTACCCACACGAACACATAATCACTACACTCACGCACAAACAGTGGACACACAAACACACACACACACACACACACACACACACACTCTAAATTCACATACTAGAATTGAAAGAGGAGATAAATAACCTTAAAGAATTCCCTCCCACTTCTTCCTTTTTCTCTCTTTTCCCTCCCATTTCCCCCCCTTTCCCCCTGTCCTAGATCCTCTTTTCTTCTCTATTTTATTGTTTTTGTTCTGTTCCACTAATGTTCATCTATTTTTCCTTAATTTTCCTAAAGATTTTTTATTCCATACTCCCTCCGTCCCTTAATAATTTCTCATCTTTCCTTTTTTGGGCAGTCCCACAAAAATTGATCACTTCCAAATTAAGAAAGATTCTGTAGGTATGTTTACATATTTACTCTTTTTATACTTTTTTTATTCTATTTCTCTCTCCACATTTATCTCTCTACCAACTCATTTTCTCTCTCCTTGCCCACCACTTTACACTTTTTTATTCTATTTTTTCTCTCCCAATTTAACACTTTCCCAACCAATTTTCTCTTTCATGACCCACTCTCTTCCCCCCTCTCTAAAGGGTCAAAACGGAAAAAATACACAATACATAACCTAAATTCTTAATATGCGTGCAAAGTAAAAGTGATCAATATTTTAGGGATGGAGGGAGTTTATAATAACATCATATTAGTCACCACTAAGAAGTAGAAGGTGGCATCTCGTTACACAAACTTTTTTAAAAAAATTGACACATAATGCCTAACTTTCAAAAAGTACAAATTAGCCACCAAAAATTTCCAAATTGACAAAATGACGCTGAAAGTTTTAACAATTACATTTTTACCCTAAAATTATTTTAACATTTCATACTCTACTATTCTCCGAGCACTGTTCAAAATTATTGCCCGTTTATTTTTTTCAGGTCACTGTTAGTTATTTTTAAACCGCTCAAAAGTACCGGATATTACACTATTACACCTTAATCACACATACTTTATTCTTCCTCACTCCACTGCCGACACACACACACACATTCCTTGACCTAAAAACACACACTTCAACACATTAATACATTAAGACATATAAATTACAACATGTACACACGCTATTAAACACAAACACACCCACCCGATGCATTGTCACACACACACACACACTGAACACATACAGCTTCATGCACACATACACCAACACACACTAAATTCATAGACCTACATACACTGCAACCCATCTGCACACTTATACACGCACAAACTACACACGATTACACCCTAAACACACACATATATACGCATACTGCACAGCCATGTTCACGGCTGTGAACACGCACACTCTGCAAAGTAATTTTCACACACAAACCCCCGCTAAAACACACACTACATCGCACAACACACACACACACACACACACAGATACGCTAAAAACACACACACATACACCCACACGCACACACTCACAGCATTCTCTTTTGTTCTCTCATACACATACAGAAATGCACACACTGTAAATCCACACACACCCACTGCCGAAGCAAAACCGAAAATCACACTGAAGAAAAGAGGGATTACCTTAGGGAAATTTCTCTTTCTTTAACTCTCTTCCCCCCTCCCCCCCCCCTGTTTTGTCCCAACTCTTTGCTGCTTCTCCCTCTATTTCTCTTTCTATTTTGTTTTTTATTTTATTTCCCTTTCTTTTCCTCTTTTGTTTTCTTTTATTTAATTTCCAAAAGATATAATTATATCCATTTATTTATATTTAATAAGCTTAGTCATCACATAAAGTAAGTAGAGGTGGAAACTCTAAAACCAATTTTTCTTAAAAATTTGACACATATATGCCCATTTTTCATAATTGCAAAATGACCCCTAAAATTCATATCTACAAAATAACCCCAAAACTCTCAGAAATTATATTTTGACCCCAAACCATTGTAACCTTTCATACTCTACTAATCCCAAATTTTGCTAAAAATCATCGCTTTTTTATTTTTCGGACAACAGATAATTATTTTTGACAGCTCGAAAAAAGTACCCATTTCCTCATCATAACTCTTACTGAAAGACACACTAACTTATGAAAGATTGATCCATTATCAGCCATTAACATCGCCTGTCCAATTGTAGAGGTCATTTAATTGTAGAGGACACAATGTCTATCTCAGCAAAAATAGAGGACACATAGTAAACAAGCGGCATAAAAACATACCACTGAACTTCTGCATTACAAGGTAATAGTCGACGTCTGTTTTTCAGTGCAATCCTACGATTTCTATTTTTATAAATTTAAGTAAGGGCAATACGATAGGGAGGGAGTGACAGGAGAAGTATAAAGCAAATGTGACATTTTGTTGTAACGATTTTGGAGATAAAGGACTTACATCGTGGCTAAATTTGTTGAGATATGCTGGAAAAGGTCGGGAGGCGGGTGTTTTCACAGTAACGAAACAACGGCGGGGCAAGGCGTAACAACCTCTCTGCTTATTTTGCAGTTTCAAGACTCTCTGTGTGGGGGTGTGGGTTTAAAATAATGGGTCTTCAGTTCGGTTTAACATTTTACCACTTCGATATAGTTTGGTAAAGAAAATGTCTGGTGGGTAAGGTGGGTTGTGTGTAGCGGTGGTGGAGTGGGGGAAGGGGTGGATGCATTACTGTGGGTATGAGCCATTACCAAGCCTTGAACAAATGCATCTCTCTTCACCTGCGAAGCCACTAGCCTCTTCTCCAGCCATCCCAACCCTATAGCTGGTCGAAGAGTCTGCCACCTTCGTTGCACCGCCCAGCCTAAACATCTCCATCACCACATTCAGCATCATAAATTCTAGCAAAATAAAATTTTAGCGGAGTATTACATTCTCCCCAACTTAGAATAATTTTGTCCTCAAATTTTGGCTCCTTCGATTGCTGAACTTAATCATAACTGATCTCGAATATCCAATGTCATACATCTGAAGTCCTTGTGTAACTAAATCCATTTAAACGATTGGCAAGCATCTTAAATACAATTTTGAGTGACTTACAAAGTATGCACTAAAGACCTCAAAGTACAGAGCTGCCTGATAAGTACTAACACACTTTAATCGACTATTACGATTACATTAAATATCACAAACTCCACCATGCTAGAATATCTCAATATTTTACTCGTCTCCATTTTTATCATTAAATTTCAACTGCACAATTCAACATTTTACCACCTCAATATTTGGTAGAGAAAATGTCTGGTGGGTAAGGTGGGTTGTGTGTAGTGGTGGTGGGGCAATGGAAGGGGGTGGCTGCATTACTATGGGTATGTGTTGTTACCAAGCCCTAAACAAATGCATCTTTCTTCACCTGCAATGCCACCAGCCTCTTCTGCAACCATCCCACCCTCATCATCGGTTGAAGAGTCTGCCGCCCTCATCGCACCACCCACTGTAAACATCTCCATCACTATCTCCTGAAATCTTTGCGTCTCCTCCGCCTTCTCCGCCCTCTCGCCATAATACCTCTTCCCTGCAATCATCCTTATCATCACAATCAGCATCTTAAATTCTAGCAAAATGAATTTTTAGTGGGGTATTATATTATCCAAAACTTATAAAAATTTTGTCCACGAAATTTGGTGCTCTTTAGATTGCTTATCTTAATCATAACTGATCTCGAATATCCATCGGCATGCATCTCGTGTCCTCATATAACTAAATCCATTTAAACGATTGGCAAGTATCTCAAATAAGATCACAAGTGACTTAAATAATATATGCGCTAAAGACCTCAAAGTACAGGGCTGGCCGATATGTACTAAGACACTTTATTACAATTACCTTAAATATCACAAACTCCACCATGCTAGAGTATCTCAACATTTTACTCGTCTCCATTTTTATCGTTAAATTCCTGCTACACGATGAAGCCTCACCAAATGGAATGTGGTTGTTAATGGTCTACGCAAACTTATCATAATTAACAGTAATCTTAATTTCAGATGGAAAGATTACATTCTCCTTTCATTTCGCCTCAAATTTCACGATAAGTACAATGTCCAGGAACTACGCTTTCACTATGTAACTCCCAAAAGAAGGCACCAACACATGTTACATATAACCTCCAAAATATTAGTCGAGAACATCAATTAGCGTTTGACAATTTTGCAACAACTTCAAATATTTTACCATACTATAAGATTCAGATTATAACTAAGGATATGATGCCTCATAATCAAACAACATATGAGCATCTAATGAATTAACCGGAAGTGTACCTGAAACCACATCATTAGATGTGGCAGCATCCTGAGCAGACATAGTAAAAAAGTTACTTTTTTCTATAACTTTTTACTTTATAAATACACATTAATACATGTGTAGCATTTAATTGGCTAAAATGTTACTTTTTCAATGTTCCAAATAAAACTAAACAGCTAGTAATCTATTTCTTATGTATTTTAATTTGTTTGGCATCTTCTATTCCTTCTAAACCTCTAATTCTTTTCTTTTCTTTTCTTTTCTTTTTTTTTGTTTTTGTTTTTGTGGAATTCTTACAATTTCAAAATGGAGCTAAATATGTGTTAAAATTTGATTGGTAAAAAAAAACCTGGAACCTCATGGACTTTAACCCTCTAACCCTAGACCTCCATTACCCCACTTCGTAATTAACTAACAACTACTTCTTTCTAATCACATTTCCTCATCATAACTCTTACTGAAAACCCAACTAATTTATCAAAGATTTAGCCATTACCAACCATTAACATCACCAGTCCAATTATAGAAGACACAACGTCTGTCTTAGCAAAAACAAAAGAAACAGCGTCAATGAACATCATAAAAACATGCCTATGGAGCACTGCCTCAAAACAAATCCCCCCAAAAAGGATTTTTAGAAGTTGCCATCTTAATTAATAACGAAAAACAAGAAAAACGCAAAATGACTTGAAAAGTGTCCAAGAAGAACGACCGATCTTATCGAAACAAAGAGAAGTGTACGGGGACTACGTTACGCAACGAGAAGATGTTAGGCACCCGCCACACTCTTTCGATCTCTACTTCATTTTTAATGATTTTTGGCCTAAAGAACACGTAACGTGCTGAACACAACAAGACTCACCCAAAGCTAGTTTTTATTATAATTTGGCTTGAACTTGACAACAACGGTCAAGTGGCGTATGTAACTGATCAGAACAATTGGAATCAAAACCACCATAGTTCGACACTGGTCCTATGGGAAGTAGTCTACAATTCGAAGCCTAAACTTAGACAAGAAATGATAAGAGAAACTCTTTTTGTAGTTTTGAAATGAAATGTGACTACGAGAAATGAAAAACAATCTATATGACTTCTGTGCTAAGAAAACTGGTAAAGTTTACCTCGCGATCCAGCTTGCCTTGATGACTCATGGATGTTCTCCGTAGTAACCATGATGCAAAGAACCAAAAAGACATTTTTAGTGTAATTTGAATGGCTAAAATTCGTGAGAGAGAGATTGGACATCACTTCACGAAGAAATGGCGTGTAAAATCTAAAGAGAATAAGGTTAAGAAATAGACTTAATGTTTGACCTTTAAAATAGAGGCCAAGACCCCTTTTTATAGGGCTCTGGGTCACAAAATCTAATAAGATTGGCAATGCAAATCTGCATGGCTGAAGATAAGTCAAAATAAGTGACCAAATTATAAATTGAAAAAAGTCAACTAACCCATGGGTTAGTCAAAAACCGGACGGTAAGGGAGTTTTCACCGTGACAAATTTCCTCGTACTCGAGACACTGAACCGGGTGATCCATCCTTAAATTCACTGAGCAAAATATCCAAAGAATCATGTGGCACCTAAACCCTTTCCTTGTCTACCTGTCCGATCTTGGGCAACGAGAATCTCTCGTTATGGTAAAAAGTAAAAACATCATCATTCAACATAAAATTCACCTTTTGGTGCAATATAGAGGGGATTGCACCCACCGAGTGTATCCAAGGTCGACCCAATAGAAGATTAAAAGTGGCCAAAATATCCAACACCTGAAACTCAACATCAAAGTTGGCAGAATCCCAGTGATTGGGAGCTTCACTGTACCAATTACCTCACTTTCGGTGTTATCGTATGCTCAGACAGCTTAGTTAGAAGAAATGAACTTCGACGGGTCCATTCCAAGGTCATGAATAGTGCGTAGGGGATAGATATTTAGAGCAGAACCATTATCTATAAGGATTAGAGGAATCCTTTTATCAAGCGCTTGCATGGTGATATGGAGCAAGTCATTGTGGCAAGTTTTGGGCAAGTTAGACTCAAAAAATATGAGAACATACCAGTAATGCAAATCCCCTAGCACCTAGGATAGGTCTTTAGGCTGGGTATCGATTGGTATCTGGGCTTTGCTGAGAAGTTTGATAAGGGCCTGATAATGAGAGTATGATGCTGACAGTAACCCATGTATGGAATATTGAGTTGGGTCTTTTTTAACTGTCGAATGACCTAATCATTTGGAGCGTCTTGAGAGAACAATGGGTCGGATGTGGCTGGCTGGGGTGGCGTTTGATACATTCAACCAGATCAGATTAAGTGGGACCACTGACATTAGGTCGGAACATAAACCCAGTTTCTTCATCAAATTCTTCTTCAACTGTGAAGCTCTTTTCATACATCAACTCCTTCCAAGTAATCACATCACAAAACTGCAGTAGAGAATCGTAGGCAAACATTGACTTTAGAACTTGCTGGCTGGAACAATAAGAATGGTCAGATCCATAACTGACTAGCTATCACTAATACAATTAACCCTATGCAAAGGCATGGGTTCTTTTCGGACATTTGGTCTGAGAGGAGGGAAAAACTTCACTCTTTTGATAAGGTCTTGTATAGCGTGTGTGGAAGGGTGATGCATCTCTCCCTGGGGTGACCCTTTCCTTAATGGTAATAGCAAAAGGCATTCACATTATATCCTTCAGGTATCACTGCTGGTGTGGCAGTAGGCGGTAGTTTTGAAATCAACCCTCTTCTTAGTAACTGTTCGAAAACCTTAGGGAGCAGTGCGTTCAAGGGTGTGAACTTCCTTCTAGGCTTCGTAATAGGTTCCTATGTCACTACTCCTGGTACGAGTACGGTGTTGACATTGTTGGTTGCTATTGACTTAGGCTACACATTGGAATTCCTTGAACTAGCTTAGTATGCCCCTGGTGGTTTCAACTTGTGAGGGATAGTTCCCTTGTTGATGGCATTTTCTATCTATATAAGGGATCCTATGAGAGCTTTGAACGATGTGTGATGGTGGCCGAAGATATAATCATGGTAAACTGGAAGCAGGTTGCTCATCATAATGTTCATTTGCTCTTCCTATGTCAGATGATCAACCATCTAAGCTGCCTTATGCCTCCACCTTACGATGAAAGCTGAAACGAACTCCCTTGGTCTTTGCTTCATGGTTTCCAAATCTCTCCAGGTGATATCTAGGTCGGCATTGTACTGGTACCATTTGATGAATTCTCTCATAATATCTTCTCATGTACAGACTCGCGCTTCATCCAAAGTAATGAACCATCAGGAAGCAGCTCCGGTAAGGGTAAAGTAGAACAACTGTATCAATTAATTTTGGTCTGCCTCATATGGGGCCAATGCTCGCATATACATCTTCGCATGAATCTTGGGATTTGTGGTCCCGTCAAACTTATCCACCTCCGGCATTCTGAACTTGAAGGATAGTTTATCCTCAGGGTTCATAGCCCTGGCACTGAGGTCCAAAGGGTCATTGGCTCTCCTCATCCGAGTAATCTGGTATTCAAGAGAGGCTAACTTGTCCTTTCATTTTGATACAGCAGCGGTTTTAGTCTCTTCTTCCTCGGATTCATACATCCAATCAAAATCTAGACCTTTATTCCTATCATCCTTCTTTCCGTCTTCTTTCGATTCTTTCCTACCTCTCTTTTTAAGGTTATCCAACTCCTTAGCAGTTTGGGGTTGCTGCTTGGTTAGGGTAGTACAACCATTCTGAAGATCCTTCTAAAGTTCACTAATGATATGGACAAAATTGGAGATTTATGGGAATTCTTCGACCATGGGAGTTTGTGAGAGTTTTTCGGACGAGATTCCATACCAACCACGCTTAGCCTTAACTGCATATGGAAATTATCACAAGTTTAATAATACATTTCACATAGATCGAGTTGGCTAGCTCATGCCCCAATTAGGGTAAAGGGGAAATTTTTTTGTCTTAAGGGTATTTCTCAATTTTTTTTGGAAAAAGGGGCTGACTAATTGTCTGGATGGTCTGGGGAACTTTTTGAAATTTTTTTGGAGGATAAGGTTTCTAACTAACCGTCCGAACATCCTGACGGATAACTGGACAGTTGGTCAGTAGGTTGAATCGAGATATGAACTAGCCAACTTTAATTTTTTTAGCAAATGCACGTACTGAATAACCGTCTGGTTGGGAGTTTGGATAATTAATGGTTAGTCAGAGTCTCCCCTTTTTTTTTCATGAACTTACAAGTTTGGCTTGAAGAATGCTTGTGGTTTCCCTGCAACGTATTGTAGGCCAATACAGGTATTCTCCCAATAAAGGGCAGAACACTGAATGGTCTCCAATGTAAAGGTCACTCCATTGGCTCGACTGTACCATACGCCTCCTATTTGTAACTATAAAGTTAATAATGGGTGATCATCAGTACATATACAGGCCATTTAATATACCAAGAGAACAGGAGGAATCTCTAGTACAAGGCACGTGGAGTTGAGAACTTGATCGAGAGATCGCCTTGAGCCCAGGAGGACCAAGTGCCTTGAGTGTGTCACTCTCAAATAGGTGGGTCGAGGTGAGACGTGCACGTGTGTGAGGTATAGAAGTAAAAGCGGAGTACGACAGTTATGTCATATTGTACATACCACAAAAATACAAGAAAAATACAACAAGGCCAAAAATCAACAAAACTTTTCAAGTCCAGTCCTCTTCGTGTGTTTAGTCCCCAGCAGAGTCACCACTATGGCGCACCGCCTCGGAAAAAATCCCAAAAAAATATTTTTTAGGAGTCATCATCTTATTTAATAAGAAAAAATCCAAATGACTTGAAAGTATCGAATAAGGACTACTGATCTTATCGAAAGGAAGAGAGGGGTCGGGGACTAAATTATGCAATGGGAAGGTGTTAGGCATTTACCGCTCCCTTTCAGTCTCTACATCATTTTTAATAATTTTTAACTTAAAGAACATGTAGCATGCAGAACACAACAAGACTCACCCTAAGCTAATTTTTATTATTATTTGGCTTGAACTCGACAACAGGGATCAAGTGGCCTCCCATCGGACAAATCGGAATCAAACTACCGTGGTTCGACACTGGTCCTACGGAAAGTAGTCTACAATTCGAAGCCTACATTTATACAAAGAAATGATATGAAAAACTCTTTTTGTATTTTTGAAATGAAATGTGACTGTGCGAAATGGGAAACAATCTATATGATTTATACCCTAAGAAAACTGGTAAAGATTACCTCGCGATGCATCTTGTTTTGATGCCTCGGGGATGTTCTCTATGGTATCCAGGATGCGAAGAGCCAAAAAGACATTTTTAGAGTGATTTGAATGGTTAAAATTCTCGAGAGAGGTTGGACGTCACTTCACGAAGAAATGGCGTGCAAACTCTAAATAGAATAAGCTTAGGAAATAGACTTAATGTCTGAACCTTAAAATGGAGGCCAATACCCCTTTTTCGTAGGGCTCAGGGTAATGCCAACATGCATGCAGAATCTGATAAGATTGATAATGCCAACATGCATGGGTGGAGATAAGTCAGAATAAGTGATAAAATCGTAGATTAACAAAAGTCAACTAATCAGCTGGTTAGTCGAAAATAGGCCGATTCACCTCATTTAATAAAAATATTTTTTTTCAAATTTTGGGACATTATCATATCTTAATTTCAATAATTATCTTTGAAATCACAAATAGGATGTGTTGGTTTCAGGATAAGTCATTTCTTAACAATAAAATAGATTATTTGATCTTTATATCAAGGATAAATGATGGATAATTCTCCCAAATCATCTTGACAAACTACATCACATTGAATAATTTAGACCATGGACCGAACTAATGCAATGGACTGGACTAGACTGACTGACTAGACTGGACATGCAATGGTCTGGACTGGACAATGTTACTGGACTAAATTAATAAAATAAAATAGAGTGGATTAATTAATGAATTCACATCACTAAGCCTATACTTAATAATGGATTTAATTAATAATGAAGCCTGTTATTTAATTGATAAAAAAGGCCTACCAAAATGAGGTATTTATAACACCACTGACCTCCCACGTTGCAAGGTAATAGTCGGCGTTCTGGTATTTGTTTTTCTATATAAAGGATCGATTCTATAGATAAACAACTAAACACTTTAGCCTGGTATTTTCTCGTGGAATCCAAGATTCGAACACTTGCAAAAAAACTCTTTTTGATAGCCAATAGTTTTTTCAAATGGTAGTTGCAAAAAACTCTTTTTAATGGCCGATAGTTTTTTCAAATGGTAATTACTTACTAAACTTCAGTGGCACATGCCACCCATTCAGTGTGTTACACAAAAAGTGCTTATATAGTTAACATGTTATGTCAAAACTACTTTTGTACTAAACAAATTATGTGTGATTGGCATTATATATTGTATCGATAGATTTACCATGGATGACTCGTGCCCAGCACGGGGTTTCAGCTAATATAAAGGACAAAGATTGGAAGACACGAATTTGCACATGTAACCCATCTTTAACCCAACCAACTTTCTACGGTCGATTGAGCAATTGGATATCTCTATTTATCAAAAAAGCATATTGCAAAGCCTAATTTAACGTGTACAAGGCCGTTAAAGTCATTGGATGGGTTTGCTTTTAAAGAAAACAAGATGGCGACTCTCACTCAATCGATGTTATCATCTTTACTCACTGACTACATTACGGTGTACAAATCCCAACTTTTCTTTGTTAAGAGTTTGGACCAAATCGTAGCTAGGCTGTGTGGTGTGAGAACCTGGGCACTTGCTCGATTCATTGAGTGGGTACACTTTGTCTCCATAAGAAGTATGGTGGTTGAAGATTCTAGGATACACGAACCTTTGACGAGGCACTGCTTACTAAGCAAGCATGGCGCATTTGGTCAAAGCCATCCACCTTGGTGTCTATGGTTTTGTGTGGCCAGTATTATGCTCAGACTCCTTACTAAAAAGCCCCAACTAAGAAGATTTCTCACCGGTTTTGAGAAGTATATTGGTGGGTCAAAATATTCTTATAAAGGGTCTTCAGTATGGAGTCGGAGATGGCCTATACATATCCATACGTAATGATTGGTGGATACTGCAGGTGCTATTCTCTCAACTAAGGATTTGACAGGTCCTATATACAAGAAGTGGCGTGTGACGGATATTATTACCACGGACACCTATATTTGGGACCCGGGTTAAGTGTTGTAGCTCGTATTTCCACATATTTCCAAACTAATCTTGTCAATAAAGTTAATTAGCCAAAATAGACCAATTTTTCTAGAATTTAATGTGAATTTCAAAGACTCAAAACGAACTTTAGTAAAGTCAAACTTGCAAAATTTATTTACAATACCAAAATAATTTTTAGAAAAATATGAAATGTTGGCCAAAAATTATAACCTAGCCTAAAGTATGCTATTGCAAAAATTCATGAGCTAACGACTACTGTACACCAACCCACGCACGCACTGAGCACAACCGAGCACGTGGTATACCTATACAAGCAGAAGGTACCGCCCAACATCACATACCCACATACCCATTTCTTTCTTCTTTCTCTCTTTTCTGCACTTACTCAAAACACATTGTAGACCCTGCTCGTTACCCTCACCGCTAGCAAACTACACACATTACACTTGCACGCTCGCGCGCGCACACCCACACACATACATAAAAGAGAACAAACACCCGCACTGCACATAACGCACGCGCACACACACATACAAACATTGCACAATGCACATGCTTAGACTAAAATCACACAATACACACATCGATACACACTCACACAGTGTATATGCACGCACGCACACAGTTGCGCACGTGCGCACACACACACACACATTCTTCACGGCCAACTGTGGTGTCCAACTATAGACACACAGTTCACACATTAAACCATGCACACTCCAAACATAGTTTTCACACACTTTAGACACACTCGTGACACACATAGACACACACACACACACACAAGCACACACTCTCTCTCTCACAGTAATCTCTCTTCCTTGCCCCCCCAACACACACACACACCGCTGTTCTCATACTCTCTCCTCACTGTTGTTCCCTCTCCCCTTCACT
Organism: Escallonia herrerae; assembly: GCA_033070095.1. Taxonomy (NCBI): domain Eukaryota; kingdom Viridiplantae; phylum Streptophyta; class Magnoliopsida; order Escalloniales; family Escalloniaceae; genus Escallonia; species Escallonia herrerae. The sequence continues at coordinate 124,976 of JAVXUP010002107.1, read as the reverse complement.
GAAATACATACATAGTTGCACATTACCTACGTCGCACACTAAACCACTAAAATTAAAATGAAGAAAATGGGTCAAAACTTACCGAAAATTGAACCCCTTCGCCGAATTCTGACACCAATCTCTCGCTCTGTGTGTGTGTGTATGTGTGTGTGTGTGTGTGTGTGGCTGTAACCAGAAAGTGGGATATAAGTCCCAAATGCTCAATTTTTTCATGTTCCCTCTCTACATTGACTTTCCAAAAGTAAAGAGTTGACAAAAGAAATAGATTATTATTAATTGTCTAATTATCTAATAACCCCAATTCAATTTAGAGTTGACCAGGGTTTTGGGCCTGAGAAATCGACCTGGGCCCGAGCCCAAAGTTGGGAAATCCAAGCCATGTCCAAGCCCGAGCCCTAGGCCCTAATTTTAGGGCTGGGCCCGGGCCTTTTTTTTTTTTTACATTCTTGTTTTGTGTTGCAAAAATATTAACACACAAAATAAATTTTTTGATAGACCCTCCTCCTTTTATGCGGGCTTAGGATCGGCTGCTTGTAATTTTGGAAAAACAAGAATGATTAACAGTTGACTAATTAAGCATTTTCATCTAATACATCGGCTCTTACTTTCTCTTATCAAGCATTTTGCATTTTCTCTTGATAATTCCACTTAATTTCATACCACTACTTTTTGTTATCAAAAATTAACAATGGATACTAACAAAACTTTTTCCAATTATATCTCTAAAAAATTTCAGTCAAACATACCTCTAGCTTTGCATTTTACGTAGTATTAGGTATCTCATTAGAAGCATGCATCATTAGACCACTTTTACCATGAAATTTCCCGTGCTTTTTGGAGTTATGTTCCTCATTTTCATTGCCTAAATTGTGTTGTTTCTAGTTTCTAGACAAACAAAGATGTATTTTCTCTTCATAATTTCATGAAACTAGTACATAAGAGGATTGCAAGTAAAAATTGATAAAGAAGTATGAACCATCATCATGAGTTGAAAAGAAATGTGCATGTCTAATATGTTAAATAAAAAGAGAAAAATATGAGGTAGAGAGAGAATGAGGCATGAGAAAGAAGGGGAAAGAAAAAAATAAGTGACTCAAAATGGTTTAGGGCCGAAGGGCCGGGCCAGAATAGGGCAAAAAAAGGGGCCGAGGAGAGGGCCAGAAACCTGAGCCAGAACCAGGCCAGGGCCGGGCCGGGCCGGGCTTTTTTGAAAAATTTCATGGCCTGGTCCTGGCCCTATGGACCAGGGCCGCACTATTCACCATTTAGGGCAGGGCCAGCCGGGGCCTTTTTAGGGCCAGGTCGGCCCGGCCCTTTTGACATCTCTATCTACAACCTCTGGTTAAAAATGTAGCTAAAGGTTGCCAAAAATATCGCTTATGTCAATCGACGCTAAATATTACTTATAAATTTGTTGCTAAAGAAATTAAATAACCAGCTAGAAAAGACCCAGGTTGGGGTATTACATTCTCCCCAACTTATAAAATATTCGTCCACGAAGTTTGGTGTTCCATAAATTACTATTCATAATCATGACAAATCTTAGATATCCACTGTCATAAAACTCAAGTTTTCATGTAACTAGAGCTATCTAAATGGTTGGCAAACAATCCAAATACAATTTTGAACAAAGACCTCAAAGTACAGGGTTGCCCAATATGTGTTTAGCACACTTTAATTTGCCAATAAATATTGTCTTAAATATCAATACTCTTAAATCACAAGCTCTGCTACACTGTAAATGCTATCTCTGCAATTTACCTTTTCTCCATTTATACCATTAAATTATCGCTAATAATCCAAGTAAGTATATCAAAGTAAATCTTAATCTTGATTTGGGACCGGGATATTACATTTTTTTCCAGTTAAAGAAATCTGTCCTCGAATTTCAGAACATTCACAATGTTTAAGCATGCGCTTCAGCTATGTAACTCTGATAGCAACAACGTAAAACAAGTTCACTGCCTAAACTCTACACTGAAATTTGTCCCATAAATATCCAACGTTACAATTCCTGTTCAAGTTGTATCACTAAACTCAGTTCTATGGGACAATCACTTATACTTTAACGTTCTTAGAACTTCACGGTCTAATGGCAGTGAAGTTTAAGAGTCAGTTCTCTTTCCAAGTTTTTGCACAGTAACAGAATAAAACTTATAGGTCTCTAATCCATACCTAACCTCACGAAATACAAGCCTAAGCTTTAAATTCCATCCATAGTGCATTATTGTAGAATCAAGATTTCCTAAGTAAAACACTCACTACCCAGCTAAATTCAGAGTTTACGAGGGGCCTATGATTGATACCTAAGATCTTCGCTTTCTATCCTAGCACTGCCCAAACATAATTGCTATAAAACATCAACTAATTTATAGGAACAATTATGTCACTGAACTTTAAAAATCCAAAACCTCAAGGTACGTTGATACCTTAATGGACCCTGTGGCGAACCACCTAAAAAAAGATCCCAGAAAATGGAATATTTATGGAGTCGCCATCTATTTCATTGAAAAAATGAAAAATAAGAAAAATCCTAAGAAATGAATCCAAAGTGTTCAGAAGGACGGCTGATGTATCGAAACCGAAAGATGAGTTCGGAGACTAAGTTACACAGCATGAAGGTGTTAGGCACCCATTGCACCCTTCTGGTCTCTACTTCATTTTTATTGATTATTAGCCTTAAAAAAACATGTGACATAGAAAACATGATAAAACTCACCCTAAGTTAATTTTTATGTTTTTGGCTTGAAATTGACATTAGGGGTCAAATTGCCTACGTATCTGCTCAGACTGGAATAAAAATTGCCGTAGCTCGAATTTTTTCCTACGGGAAGTAATTTACATTTTGAATCTAGACTTCAAATAAATAAATGTAAAAGACTCTTTTTGTTATTTTTGAAATGAAATGTGATCACATGAAGGGGAGACAGTCTATATAATTTCCTAAACTAGAAAATTGATTAAAGATTACCTCTCAAAGTAGTCTGTCTTGACGTCACAGTGATGTTCTCCATATGATCCATGATGCAAGGAATACAAAAGACTTTTGAATGTGAGTTTGAATGGCTTGAATTCTCAAGAGAGCAAGAACATCACTTCACGGAGAAATGATACAAAAGCTTGAAAGAGAATAAGCTTCGCGACCCTTTGAAATGAAGGCTAATGGCCCTACTTATAGTGCTCAGGATTGCAAAATCTGACAAGATTGGTTATGCCAATCAGCAATAAAGATAAGTCAGAAGAAATGATAAAATCACAGATTGACAAAAGTCAACTAACCGGCAGGTTAGTTGAAAACTGACCGATTCATCCCAAAAATTAAAAAAAGATTTTTTTGAACTTTGAGGCATTATCTGACCATATCTTAGGTAATTATCTCTGCTATCGTAAATGGAATGTACCAGATTTGGGATAATTCATTTTCTAAACATAAAATAGATTGTTTTTATCTTTGCATTAGGGATGATTCGCATATTATTTTATAAATTATCTAGACCAACTAAATCAATTATTTTAACTAAATCTAGACACTGGACTGGACCAATACAGTTGGACTGGACTGATGGACTAGTCATGCAACTAGGCTAGACTAAATGGACTGGAAATGTAATTGGACTGGACTGAATTAATTAACCAAATCACATTACTAAGCGTAAACTTATAATGCATAATAATTAACAATAAAGTCCATTATTTATTTAATTAAAAACACCTACAGAAATGGGGTGTCTACAGAGCCCCTTCGTGATGGAGCTCGCTTGCGGGCTAACATCATCGAAAAAAGGACAATACATTTTTGTAGCAAAAACACGGAAAAGACCAAGTGACTCAAAGACTCACACAGATGTGAGGTCGGACCTTTACATGATTCTAACATGTCCTCGAAAAGGAACTAGACCAACATTGTTTGCAAAGGGTAACAATATTGCTCAAAGTTAGAGCCAACAGTAACAACTCTTGGTCATTCACGACCACGAAAAAGTCACGTCCCAAAAGCCAAAGGCAACAACGTCTCACTAAATGGTTGGTCGTTTGAGCAGAAGGTAAATATCATGTCTAGAAGCTAGAGCCAACAACGTGTCACTAAGCTGTTGGTTATCTAGGTAAACAAGAATACCAAGTCTAGAAGCCAGAGTCAACAGCGTGTCACTAAGCGGTTGATCGTCTAAGTTGAATGAGAACATCCTGTCTAGAAGCCAAAGCCAACAACGTGTCACTAAACGGTTGGTCGTCTAGGGGAAAGGATATCATGTCTATAACTAAGCAGTTGGTCATCTAGATACAAGTAGAGAGGTAATCCTAAGAGCCGTAGCTAACAATGCATCACTAGGCGGTTGGTTGCTTGGATATAAGAAAAGAGATGATCTTAAGAGCAAGAGCCAACAATGCGTCACTTGGCGGTTGGTTGTTTACGAAAGCCGACATGTCCAAGAGTTGGAGCCAACAACGCATCACTAAATGGTTGGTCGTTAGAACATATAAAAATTTTAGGAATATCACTCAAAGCCGAAGCCAACAATACTAGAAAGACATCTAGTCATTGAGAGCTTACATAACAATTTAACTGATATTTAGAAAATATTGCTTTGAACAACATGCACGAGACCTTGTACTGGCCTTACACCATACAACATCACTGAACTGAGCAACAAATTTGTGTAATCAGATCGTACGAAAATCTGAAGACAGGGTAGAGAACATGCACAGGCAAGCATGCGACCACACAAATGTTGGATAAGAAAGCCCTCGAGCAAATGAAAATGTATTAAGCATAATGCCTAGGTAGGCAAACACACACAACTACATTATGATGCAAACATACTAAGCATATAGGCATACAAGCATGTATTTTTCAAAAACAAAAAAATTGTGGGTTTGAAAACCGGCTGGTTGATTAGTACCTAGGAAACTTTTGAAAATTTGAGATTTTGGGTCAAAAACTGACCGATTAGTCAGCGCATTTTGAGAATTCTTAAAATTTGGACACAAAAATCGGCCAATTAGTTAGCCGCTTTGGGAATTTTTAAAACTAAAGAGTTGAAGACAGATGGGTTAATCGCATTGACCAACTTAACCGACAAAAACAGGCCAGTTTGGCCGGCCAGTCAACTTAAACAAAAAAACCGGCCAGTTTGGCCACCCACGAAGAATTTTGGGTTTTCGCCAAACACTTTTAACCAAATCCAACCCTAATATCTCTCAAATTTCTTCTCTCTAAGACTTTTAGAACATTTGATCTTACCGTAATCACACCCTCTAGCCTAAAAACTCAACCAATCTCTCTCTAATTTTTCTCTATTTCGCTCAAACATGAAAGAATACATTCGAGCACAAAAGACCATGAGGGGGGACCTCAAATTGGGAAGATTACTCAATTTTGACCTAAGAATCGATCGAACAATTATTCCTTGTTGATCCCGGAGCAAGGGACCCACCTAAGCAATCGATTTTTCACAAAAAAGGTGAGTTTTAGTCAATTTATTCCTCCTCACACACATTATTTCACCATGTTTCACACACACCCCATGCCCATGTAAAGTAGAACCCACATATAAGGTCTTTCATGCAATGCACACATGAACCCAACGGTTCTCTAAATTTTCTTCTTCGTTTTGCGATTTACAGCCCCTCCCTATGAATATGCGTTGTAGGGGCTCCCCTAATCTTGTTAGAGAATGGTGGGTAAAAATGCCTGGATCCATCAAGGCCAGAATAGTCGCTACGGGTTTTGGTCCTTTTTTTAATAGGTTACATGCCTTATCATGGAGCAAAAGATACCTTCCGCGTCTATCAGAGTGTTGGTGGGATTCTACCAACACTTTTCACATGTCATTCGGGGAGGCTACAGTCACCCCTTTCGACTTCACAAACATCACAGGTGTTCATTCTCAAAGGAGGTCTATATCCTGGGCCCATGATCTGGACAAAGACCAGGACCTCATGGGCAAGGTGCTTGGTTATGAACCATCCTACAAAAAGGGCGTTTCAATCCTATTGAATACCCACCATGCTCATTACAAAAACATGAGTTTAGAGGGGTTAGAGCTTACGGTGGTTGACCAATTTGTCCGGGGACCTCTATTGTATGCTCTAGGGGAGACCTTTTTTAGCCATGGAGACGACTTTGTTTAGCTTTGGTGCCTACAGGCTTTTAGGATTATAGATGAGGTCGAGGAGTACAACTGGGGTACTCCTGCTCTTACACATATATTTCAATCTATGGGTGTAGTATCCCAGAGGTAGTCCCTCAGCTTCATGGGATATTATGATTTTTAGGAGGTATGTCATGCTCTCTTGTTATTTTTTAATTATTCCATCCATGTTCTAGACATATTTCTCACATATGGTGTGTGTTCACAGTTTTGGCCTTCGAGGTCCTCAGTTCTCATGCTCCTCGCCTGGGGGAGGCGTACACTAGCGAGCTACACCGGCGATGTACCGATGGAATTTCAAGGATGAAAATGTTGGGTCTTGGAGCTTATGCACATGAAAGCTTAAATGGGCTGACATAATGCCTGCTAAGCAGTTCTCTAAATTTTACAGTTTTCCCTTTAGCCTGCTCATTGAATTCTTACCCTTTTGTCTCTTTCATTTTAGGGTTCCTTGTCTCGGTGGTGGGGGAAAGTAGAGGATTATCCTTAGGAGCTGGATTGCACCTGGTGCCAGGTATTGTTATTGGGACCCTCACAAGGGATGTTCTACCTAGGAGATAAGGTGCTTCTCCAGCACCATCGTAATGTTGATGTTGGGATTCTAGCCACCTTTCTTAAGGAGATGTATCATACAATGAAGATAGATAGGGGTTTGAGATAGAGTCTCATGAGGGGGATTGATGTGTCTTCCTTTCGATGGTTGAATGACCCTCATACTTATGAGGCATTCATGAGGGAAGATTTGGCTCATCCTTTTACCTCAAGATGGTTGAAGAAGATATAGAAAAGGATGGTGGCCTAAGAAAATAAGGGGAAGGGCAAGAAAGAGGTCGATGTAGCTGAGGTTATCCCATTCCATCCATGGATGTTGTCGATCTTCTTCAGGGGCAAGACCGAGGAGCATGAGCTAATCCCTTAGCCAGAGAAGGACTTCGAGGTGTATCGGCTCAAGGAGTTGGCTACAATCCACACGGTGATCTCTAGACTGAATTAATTATTTTCAACATTATCTATTTATGCTGCTGGATCTTAATTCTGTGCCTTTTCTCAATTTAAGTCCCATGTTCAGTGTTCAGAGATGCTTACCAGATTATCCATAGCCTCAAGGGCATGGTGTCACGCTATAGGGACTTGCTACTTGTGTATGGACCCTTAGAGAAGGCTATGGAAACACCTACTCCTACCCACTAGCTGTCATCTTTGGGAGGTGGATCGAGGGGCTGAACGAGCTCTGTGGAGCCCCCGACCCCTGCTACTGCTCTACTAGGGCAAATCATGTTGTGCCTAAGGGGAAACATGTGAAGACTAGGGCGACGACTCAAAAATGGGAGAAGAGGACTAAACCAGAGTAGGCCTCATCCAAAGGAGAAGAAGTGGCCACCAAGAAAGAGAGGAAAGCTCCAGCCCATCCATCGCAATAAAGGAAAAGTCATCTTGAATTGTTGAGGAAGAAGAATATGCATGGGGTGACGAGGAAGAAATAGAGATTGAGGAAGCAAGAGAGGAGGCTATAAAGGAGAGTGAGAAGGCCGAGGAGGAAGTTTCAAAAGCTTCAGAGTCGAGCGGCAAGAAGGACCCAGCCCCAGGAGATCCTGCAAGAAGCTGTGAAGATGTTGCTACTTAGGCTAGGTCTAAAGTAGGCCTAAAAGTTAGAGTCCTTTAGGGACTTTCCTTTCAAACCACTTGATGTAATTAGACCATTATTTTTCTGTCTTTTAAGTTAGAAACTATGTAGTAAATTCCTACTGGGATGTGTATTCTACTTATATGCTCACACACATGCACTGAAAAGAAAGGAGGACGGGCTTGCAATGATTTGAAAATTGGACATTGAACTGAAAGACTGACATGTGCAGGTTTTGGCCTAAACGTAGGCAATCCTTGCAAATTTTCTCAAAACTGACTAACCGACAGATTAGTCGGTGACCAAAAGGATTTTTTTAGGAGAACAGGCTAGTTAGTCAGAACCCAATTATAATTTTAAGGCAAATCGGACGGTTGGTCAGAGACAAAATTAATTTTTCAAATAAAATTGGCCAGTTGGTTAGAAGAAAATTAGATTTTCTTGGGAAAATCGGACAATAGGTCAGAAGGATGAACTATCAAATATTCAAATCAAACGAAAAAACTGGCCATTTTTTAAAACCATTTTTTATTTATTTTAGACTCCTACCCAATAAAATTAGGCCTATCTCACTATATATTTAGAACTCATCCCTTTAGAATGATATTCAACCCTTATTCTCTTCCAAAACTCCCCATGGCTTTCGAAGATGATCCTATTATCTTCAAGCTCCAACTCTGGGCCTTCGCAAGTTCCTTCAATAAGAATGTGTAAATTCATCTAGATAGGTGATTTAATCTAAAATATGTCATGAGCTTGAGGAGTGTGATAGTTCATGAAGCCATTCTCCGTGCAGCATGCGAATTCTGAGATGTGGAAGATCATGTCTTCCATTTTAGTTTAAACAAACGCTACCCTACTTTCGAGGAACTCTCTGCTCTGGTGGGCATTCCAGTCAATCTGCCGATTGCTATTCTAGTCATCCAAGTCAATTATGCCAAGGCCCTCAAGACCTAGCTGAAGATTAGAAAGGAGCGTGCCAGATCTTTCATCGGGGGAAAAGGTATTCTGCTCTTTCCATTGATATAAAACTTTTTTGCTAAACTGACTGGTTCTGATCAAGGATATGCCTATGGTCGAGTAATTGCCCTAGCACTATGCTTGGTGGCCAAATATCTTACTTTTTCTAGTCCTGAGATTGCTGACATATGATTAGTTGACATATTAATTCAGGTGTCTACCAAAGGTAAAATCCTAATCCTTTAAGTGGTAGCTGAAACATTGCATGGTATTATCGATGTGTATAAGGATCCAAGTATGTCTTCCAGGAGTAGCCCCTTGCTATTGTATATGTGGTTGTTAGATCACATGCGTCTGATAGCCAAACCTCCTACAGAAGGATATTGCCAAACCTGGCTATGGTTTCATGTTGATAAGAAAGTTCAGGCTTTAGAGAGCCGGCTGAAGGCAGAGATGAATTGGAATTTCTCAAGTGCTTGTGAAATAAGGTCTCTAGAGTAAGCCAAGAAGGATGCTCGTGTTGCTATCAAGTTGGGACTGGAGGTATCTGAGTCCGGCAAGTCTTCTCAGAGTATATTGCAAAGTTTCCATCGTCCCCAAGCTGAAGGCAAAATTTGGGTTACTTGGATCAGGCGGTCTTCGATTGGTTCCTGATTATTTGAAGATAAATTTGATGTAGACGAGAATTTGATACAATCTTTACATATGGAAGAGCCATGGGGACACTCTTCTTTGCTGCCGAAGGAAAAGCCCCAAAAAAGGTCTCCATCTATCAAAGCTACTCAGAACCAGGAATCCGGTGTGGATGATTATCTTAGGGGTAGGTTTATCACAAAGTAATAAAGGTAAAGAGAAAGCAGGTCAAAGATCCGCTTTCCATATAAAAGAATTAGAGGATGTGATCCCACTGTCTCGATTAACTTACAAGAAAAGTACGGAAACATGGAAGTCAGTCACAAATGATACAAACGGTCCAGCTTCAAAGAAGATGAAACAAAAACTGATAGATATCCCGTAGGTTGCTGATACGACCTAGAATTTTTTCGCCCTACCTTTTGCCTAAGCCGCCTTTTGTAGGGTTTTCATCCTAGCAGGCATTTTTGTTTTTTTAGTATTTTTTTAATTTTTTTTTTGCTCTAACTTTTGCCTCGACCGCCCTTTACATGGTTTTCGTCCTAGCGGACATTTTCTTTTATTTTTCTCAGGAATATAGTCAATATCATAGCTAGTGGAATAAAAGACTTATTAGAATATGATCGCACCGGTTACGTACCTCCATCTATATGTCACATCAATTTATGTGTGTTGAAAAATGTTCTTAGGGAGTATTAGATCATTCATAGTTCAATTACAAATCTTGCTCAAGCATAATATTTCTTTAGTCAGTCTAGATTGACTAATTCTGACAGCTCAATTCCATCTAAGATGACTAATAGCGCTGCACCCTCAATCATGATTTGCTTGATCATAATAAAGACCTGACAAGTTAGGTTAGAACTTCCCTTGCGGCTTCCAAATTTTCCAATGTTCGCCTTAACACCAAGTCTCTTTCTTTCAGACCACAACCTTTCACTTGCTTGTTAAAGGCTTGGGTAATGGTAACCCTGGATGTGTTATAATACTTTTAGCTTTTTTCATTAGCTAGAGCCAACTCTTCAATTTAGTGTCTAACCCAATCTTCCTTGGCTAATTTATTCTCCACTATACTCTCAGAGAATCTACTTCTAATTCCACCAAGAGTACTCGTCGACTAGGTCTATGATTTTTCCTTCAAAATGTAACATGTTATCTGATATCAACTCCCGGGGCACTCTATATCGGCCAATGATGTTCATTCAGATAAACTGAGCAACCTTTCTGGCATTGAGTACAGCATATGAATTCGCCTCTACCTACTTCGTGAAGTAATCTATTGCCACCAATATGAATTCATGTCCATTAAAGGCTTTAGGACTAATATTATCTATCACATTTACTTCCCAAACTAAAAACGACCAAGGAAAGTTCATGTTGTACAGCTCTCAGGGTAAGAAGATGTTGTAAGTTGGCATACACCTGACATTTGCGACACCTCTTCACATCCTCAACACAGTCTTGTTCTATAGTACTCCAATAATATTCCTATTAGAGGATTTTCTTTGCTAGAATTTATCGATTCATATGTAGTCCACACCCTCCTACATGTATATCTCCATGATCTGATTACTCTCTCTCTCTCCCTCTCTTACACACAACATGTGTCCTCCATTATAAATGCTCTTATACAATCTTTGGTCACACATGATGAACTGTGCCACCCATCTTCTTAAAGCTAGTCGGTCTTTCGTGAAACATCTGTAATACCCTGAAATTTTTCTTTTTCCTTGTGCAAAATCATTATTTTAAGTAATTAATTTGTGGTCTTTTGATAATATTGAGAAAATGGTCGTTAACATTTCTGAAATTTTCGGTCGAATGAATAGTGGTTTCATTCAAATCAAAATGGTTAGGATAATGATGTTTTGGAGTGACTAAAAGATTTGGTCGAATGAAAATATTTTTGCTTCGATTGAAAATGGGTTTGCTTCGAATGAAAAGATTTTTACTTCGAAAGGAAAGTATTTGAAATCATGAAGAGCAAGTGCTGAAGTTTTCATTCAAATGAAAAGTATTCATTCGAATGAAAACAGTTTTCGGTCGAATGAAAAAAAATTCATTCGAATTAAAAGTTTTCATTCAAATGATTACAATGAAAACATGTTTTCGGTCGGAATTTTTTTTTTAAAGAAGCATTTTCACGTTTGCCGGATTCGGTGGAAGGAAATTATTTTTCCTTCGAATGAAAACTTAAAAACTTTGTCTCATATAAATAGTTGTCTTATTTCCTTTCTAACCCTTTTGGTTCTTGGTTTCTTTTTTTCCTTTGCGGTGGTGAGAGAGAGGAGAGAAGGTTGGGAAGTTTAGGAGTTCTAAGGTGGAGCTTAAGGATTTTTATTTCTCGAAAGCTTGATTAAGGTAAGGGTTTACTTTTGAAATTTGAATCAGCGATGGACCGATCGTTCATGTAAGTCCTTAGTTCTTTTTAAAATCTGAATTCCTTTGAACTGATTAAGTTATTCTTCTTCCCCTTTTGATTTGACCTTCATTATGAGTAATACGTTTTTCAATACTATGACTTGTTGAATTCGATTTTCGTTGGAATCGTTTGACCTTAGCATTAGCCATGTTAATATTGTTCATTCAGTGATTAATGATTGTCATTGTTTCATAAACTCTGCTTATTATATTTAGTAATGTTTATCTTGGAATCTTTATTTTGGTGACTCTATCAGCCATGTCACAGTGTATGTGACTTATTTCTGACTTATTCACGTGGATTGGAACGTGGGCTAGCTCAACGGGATTGAGCTAGAGATTGTAATCTTACTTTTTGAACCGGCCTCATATGTCAGTGATGACGTATGTGACCACTGTCTAAATGGCTCTCTAGTGTTTGTCTCTGTAACCGTATAAATTTTGACATTTAAAATTTTGGTTTGATGTCCGTTCCGTTGAAACTTTTGTATCTCCGAAATTTTGTCTCTCAGATATCTTTGCATTCTTTTGATTGGTCCTTTGAGCGACCTTACTGGGCATTTGGCTCATTCCCTTATTGTTTTCCTTTCAGGTGAATAGTAGGTGGGATTTTGGATTGAAAGGGCTAGCTGAGTTAGCTGCCTCTGTTTCAAAGTTTGTACTGATATTTTGAGTGTAATGATTGAGACAAATTGTTATTACTTAGGTTTTATTTTGGAAACTCCATGTTGGAGAATTTGGATTGTATAAAAAGCTTTGGACCACTATGTCAGATGTTAATGTATTTTGGGATTTATTAGCGCATGCTCTAAATGCCCCCTTTTGGGAGATTTTTGATATTTTAAGGTTTTCTGATTCCGTTTATTCGACATTAACGCTCCGAGATATTGCAGGGCGTTACAGCATCCTTCAAGATACTTTTCGTCCCGGATAAGATTTGCACATCGGTATAACAAGGCTATGCTACTCTGTCTTATTCTAAGGGCGGTATCAAAAAGCACTGGACTGGTCAATCCCTTTTTTGTATCACAAATAGTTCTACCTCCTGTCCTTCCGGTATGTCAACCATCGACGCGAAGGTGGCTAAGGCGTAGTAGAATTGTTCTTGAACAAGGTAGGTAATGGAAGCCTACATCCTCAAACTGGTCTACCATACTGTTAATCGGTTTTGCTTGTAGACGTTCATCTCTGATCCTCCACATACTGGGATCTGATATATATATATATATATATATATATATATATATATATATATATATATATATATATATATATATATATATATATATATATATATATATATATATATATATATATATAGGAGCTCATCCTTTGATAGCGCTAGCAAAATGGGGTATTTGCTAGCGCGATCTGGGCCGTCCATCCTAAAAGATGGACTGCCCAGATCACGCGTTTTTTGAAAACTGTCAGTAGTCCGCGACATTATGTCACGGATGACGTTTTTTACCTTTTTGCCCCTCCACGCCGTCTGCGACATTGTATCACGGATGACATTCAGGCCCTGACGCATGTCAGGAAAAGTCATCCGCCACACAGTGTGGCGGATGACCTCTAGGCTAACACATGTCAGGACCTGTCCCGTCACCCGCCAAGAAAGTCTCCCATCAGAGCCCCACGACTGTTCCCCTCGGTAAGTGTCACATCAACAGTGTCCGCGATATAGTATAGCAGACGTCTAATATATATACAAAAACACCCTAACTACGACACTTCTCCATTCTTCCTACTTACAAATATTTCCAGCAGCGTTGGCAAGCAAATCTGCGCAATTTCTTCTTAAGAGCAGCTTTAATACCCTAATAGATCACATAAGTTCACAAAATCAATCCTTTACATGTTTGTAATCTATAGTTGTGATGAATATTGTGTTTTATGTGTGGTTTTGATTATGCATTGAGCATGTGCTAGCTATGATGAAGATTTATATATGTATGTATTTGTTCATGTGCTAGCATTTGTAAAATCTGATTCCGTATATGTATATATATCTATTATACATATATTCATATATGTTAACATTGTATGTATTATGTATGTGCTAGCGTCGTATTTTTCCGAGTGATTGTCAAAATCCAAACTAATAAGGTTTTTCCCTAATTTTAGTTGCAAAAAATAGAATTTAACCCTGGACCAGAAGATCCATCTGTGTTATACGACCAAGCCAACCATATCAGTACGCTCATATGGGATGGTGGAGTAAGATACATTATTTATCAAACTTTCTTATTCTTACGAACGTTGTATACCATTTGTTTTTCTTAAATTATATTTATTAATTCGTAGGAAAGAGAACTTCTCACCACCGTAGAAGTATCTCACGATTTCACATCATGGAAATTGAACAAGTCCCAAAAAAAGATACTGCGTGGAATTGGGTTTGGGATTTTCAAGCATGGGCAGATCTTTCAACAGCTTGACCGGGCCTTGATAGGTGCCCTTGTTGAGAGGTGGAAAAGTGAAATGAATACGTTTCACTTCCCGCTCGGAGAGATGACAATTACCCCAGAAGATGTAGGGTTTATCTTAGGGTTGCCGGTGACGGGGTGGCAGGTAATTGCTCCTTTGTCGGAAGCAACGAATAAGAGAACCGCTAGGGACTTCTTCACTTCGATACCCCAGGATCAATTTAGCCCTGGCGGTATAAAGTTGAAGTGGTTGGTAGATACCTACGGGGTTTTTCCGGAAAACTATACGGGTCGTGAGCTTGTGCTGTACACAAAAGCCTTCCTCTTGTGGGTGATGGGGCAATTTTATTCCCAATGACGTCGAAGAACACGGTTAGCGTGAAATATTTACCGTTGTTGGGTAAGCTGTTGGAGGTTAGGGATTATGCCTGGGGTGCAGCGGTTCTTTCATATCTGTACCGAGCATTGCACAAGGCAACGAGGCCCGATTCCAAAGCCATATGTGCATGTCTCTTGCTATTGCAGGTATATCATATAAATCCTTTCTTCATTATTTTTTTTTGTTGAATCGACGATATAAATATAATTTGCAGATGTTCTCAGGTGTGGTCTTATGAACACCTTGCTCCCGGTGCACCAACGCATAGGGATGGAACTGATAAAGTGTGGCCTCGGTTATGTGCTTGGTAGTACAACCGGAGGGTTAGCCATTACCAGAGGAGAGTCGATCCCCATCACAACATTACGTACTATTGAGGGGATTTTGATCGTCTATTTCCGGGCCAAATGCCTTGGGCACCGTACATACATTTGGCACGACGGGTGGGAGAGTCGTTCGTCTTCATGCTCTCCGGGTTGCAACGCACACCCCTGATCCACTTCAAGGTCACAAGAAAGCAATATCAGCCGATCGAACCAGGAATTGGAGGCCAATATCCCTTGCTCTTGCCCCCCGGTGGAGGGCAAGATTTGTCGGTTGACCCCCGAGGACAATATCCAAACGGGCATCCAGCCAGGACCCTAAAGCCGCATAAATGCGAGCTAATCCGAGCCCGTTATTTTAGCGGGCCCCCCAAGATGGACAAGGCTATGACGTGGATGACCCGGGGGGCTTGGATTACAGTGCCTCATGGACAGAATTGGCCTCGCTGGTGCCAGAAGCTTGGTTAGACAGCGGTGTCATCTCGTACTACTCGCAAATTCTGAGGCAAAGGGGTCGGGAGCATCCAAATATCGGTCCGTGTGTTTTTATCTTGGATGTTTTTTTTCATCAAATCCTAGTACAAGAGTGGAACGACTGGGGCAATTCAAGGAAGGGGAGAGGCCTGGCCCAGTGGAGACCGTCCGTTAACCTACAAGCATATATTGGGCGGGATAGTCCAGTGAGCGCAAGTGTTGCCGACGTGTTTCTAATCCCATTTTTAGGGAATGACCACTAGTACTTGGTTTGCTACGAACCAGTTGAGAGGACGGTATCAGTCCTCGACAGTCTCTACAATGATACTGACGTGATGCCTGTGATTGACATGTACCGAGGCATAGGCCAGTTGGATGCCATGGTAAGATCCTGTTTACTTCTTATTGTAACTTGCATATTCTAAAATTGATTAATCTTATTCTATTTGCTATGTTTAATGTTTAATGCTTATTATGTTTATCGTAGAATCTATTTGCTACCTTGGTCAATGGTAGGCGTCAGGAGAAGCTACAGCGCAGGCCAGACCTCATTTTCCAATTGAAGAGGCGTAGGCCCAAGCAACATAATTCCTCAGACTCAGTGTCTTCATCTACATGAACATGGATTACATTTGTCAGACTGAGAGCCTCAAGAAGACCGTCTGGAGCCGAGAATGCATACAAGGCTTTAGGTATAGGATGGCTTGGAAAATTATGAATGGCCAGCTTAGAGCTATTAGGTTTATTGTAAATCCATGTAATGAACAACAAACAGCTGCAGGGGATGGGGGTCCCAATTGACATTATAACATTATATTTACTTTTTTAATAAACATATATTGAATTCAGTTGAGTGTTTGATTTGTGGTCAGAGGTGTTTATTTTGTGGTGTGGTCAGAGATAGCATTTTGGCTAATTGACTGATCTGTGATTTGCTTTGAACGCTGGAAAACAAAGTATTGGATATCTATCTTTCTGCAGGGCCAAAAAAAACCAAGTGTTGGATAATTGTCAATCTGCGGGACCGTCCGCTACATAGTATAGCGGACGTAGAGAGAACCAAAAAAACTAAGTGTTGGAAAGTTGTCTTTCTGCCAGACCGTCCGCTACATAGTATAGCGGACGTGGAGAGAACAAAAAAAAACAAAGTGTTGGAAAGTTGTCTTTCTGCGGGACCGTCCGCTATATAGTATAGCGGACGTGGAGAGAACAAAAAAAAACTAAGTAATGGAAAGTTGTCTTTCTGCGGGACCATCCGCTGCATAGTATAGCGGACGTGGAGAGAAAAAAAAACTAAGTGTTGGAAAGTTGTCTTTCTGCGGGACCGTCCGCTACATAGTGTAACGGACATGGAAAGAACAAAAAAAAACTAAGTGTTGGAAAGTTGTCTTTCTGCGGGACCATCCGCTACATAGTATAGTGGACGTGGAGAGAACAAAAAAAAACTAAGTGTTGGAAAGTTATCTTTTTACGGGACCGTCCGCTACATAGTATAGCAGACGTAGAGAGAACAAAAAAAAACTTAAGTGTTGGAAAGTTATCTTTCTACGGGACCGTCCGCTACATAGTATAGCGGACGTAGAGAGAACAAAAAAAAACTAAGTGTTGGGATTTATATGGCGACCGACGACTTGTTTTAGCGACGAAATCAACAATCTCAATATCGATTAACAATGAAAAATGTACGATTAACAATCAACAATCTCAGTATCGACGGAATCTCAAACGGCACAATTAAGAACCTAAAATTCGGAACAATAATTAACATTAACATAAAATTATTCATAATAGAATTTAGGGTTCAACATTGGGGGAAAGAAGTTTTTTCACAAGTTCTCCGATCAAACACCGTCACTTGAAAATTCCACTTCCCCGTGTGTTCAAACACTACAAAGTCCCCGAGTTGGAGGTCATGCTACTGCACGAATTTGTTCCAACCCTCTGTGAAACAAATTTGACCTTGGTCGCGCTTCATCTTGATTCTAACATGCCATGACCCCTTGTGGCTGGTTAAAGTTGAATCAAAATAAATTAAGGTAAGCCAATCAAAAAAGGCTATCGGTATGTCCTAACATATTCACAATACAAAAAATAGGTAAGTATTTAACCAAAGATCAAACTTTTAACACCAAAAGTAACACAGAGAAAGAGGGATGGCCTATAAGTTCTGTATCAAAACCAGGCATCATTACTTTGAAGAAGTGTTTGCCTGTATGGTGCATGTTGCCTACAAATTCGTTGCTGCTCGACGAATCAGAAGCCATCACGTTGGGAATGTCGCTGGAGGCGCCGCGGCGTTGAAGGGAGGACAGGGCTGTCGCCGGGGGCGGGGTGACGTCAGGGGGAGGATGGTGGTGTCGCCAAAGATGTGGGTCGTCGTATATGGGGTAGCGGCTGGGTGAGATGTTCGAGACAAATAGAGAAACGGATGGAGTGATAAGATGATTGGCCTCTGATTAATATATAACAAGATAGAGTCATCCACTACATTGTGTGGCGGAGAAAAAGAAGACCAAAAGTTTTTTTCCTGCAGACGTCCGCTACATTGTATAGCGGACATAAAAGAAGGTAAAAATTTTCTAAAGCGTAGGAATTTTAAGACCCTACAGAGGCGACCAGGGCTAGTAAAAAAACAACATAAACTTTTAGAGTTGATGGCTCTCATAGGCCCATTAGAAAATATATAACAGTATTCGGTCGAAAGATTATTAGAAAAAAATTACAAAAAATTATTACAAATGTCAAACATAGTTGATGGCTTAAAAAACATTATAGGTCCACTGCAGCTTGTTCGTCCTCATCTTCGGCATCATCTTCTTCCCCATCTTGCAAACCCCCTGGACTTATCCCCAGTGCCTTGTAATGGTTCCGCTTGTCATGGTCGGTCATTTTGTTGCACAATGCACACCTTCTCAGCTTTTTAGGTTGAGTTGCCATTTCAATAGAGCTTTTCATCCGCGTAGATCTCTTGCGACCTTTCGTTTGCGATATAATTGGATCCAAAGGCCAGATATCATTGTCGTCTCCCTCCCCCGGCTCGTCATCTTTTGATCCCGTCGTAGGCTCGGTGTCAACCGCATTGCTGACTGAAGCTGCTTCCAACTGGTCGACGATGGGCTCTTGCTGCTGAGCTACCTCGAGGAGATGTTTATATCCGACCATTGAAGCAGCACCCTTTACGGACAAACGGGTGAACATCGTCACCAGATGATTATACCGCAACGTCTCTGATTCTTCAAAGTCAGTATACGGGTGCTCTGGAAAGGAAATGGTACCGTGCAACCTGTTTGCACCTTTCGTCCACCGTGACAGGACGTATTTATCAGGGATTGTCCTGATATTCTTCTGTGTGAAAAACCGCAGAATGTGTCTACACAGGATGCCATGGAACTCAAACTTCTTGCAAACACATGTCACCGAGTCCGTCAATGTGTCGTGGCTCACCGTATAAATTCTGCGCAGCTTCTCAGGGACGAGGTCATTCACGAGCGAATAAACCTTGTACTCACGCGATGACTTTTCTGCCACCTTGTTTATACTGTATCGGCCCGATTTTTGGAGCTCTACTTGGTATAGCATGAAGATCTCCTTCGTATAGACTTTGGCACCGTTCAGCTCCAGTGGGGTCTCAAGCAACCTTCTCCTTTGCTTGTACGTGGTTGCAAAGTCTGCAGCCCTTTCTTTCACGAATAACGACGCAACTGCTTTTTGTGCGGATGTGACGAAACTCTTCAAATTGGTAGTTGTACCCACATAACTATCGAACATGGCATTCATAGATTCACTCCTGCCCGTTGTTTTCATGCCCGCAGAAAAATGCCTCCTCGTGTAAACGCCAATCCATTGCTCTTTGAGCTCGTACAAGTGCTGGAGCCACTCGTTGTCTTGCAATGAGTAATCCTCAACAAGCTTTTCCCACCTCTCCTCAAATTCCTCAATCGTTAAAAACTTATTAACACACTTTTCAAAGTCCTGTTTAAAGTCTGGATACTTTGCATACACGTGATGCAAACGTTCAGGGTATTTGTTGCTTATGTGCCAAGTGCACAAGTTGTGTCGAGTATCTGGGAAGACGGTAGCAATAGCCTTCTTCATTGCCAAATCTTGATCGGTGATGATAACGTTGGGTGCTTTGAAGTTCATTGCTTCCAGCCACACCCTAAACAACCATTCAAAAGAACTCTCGCTCTCGTCCCTTAACAAGGCGAACCCGAACAGGATGGAGTGATAATGATGATTGACCCCTGTGAAAGGAGCGAACGGCATCGAGTACTTGTTGGTACGGTATGTGGTGTCGAAAGTCACGACATCCCCAAAATGCTTATAAGCTAGCCTCGAACGACCGTCGACCCAAAAAATTGTGCTAACTCGATGCTCGTTGTCAAGTTTATAATCGAAGGTAAACTGTGGGTCCTCCATCTGCATCCGTTTCAATAGGCTCATTGTGGATTGAGCATCATTGAGGTCATACGCGGCTCGTCTATGGGTTCGGACCGCGTTACGAACGTCTGTCGTGTTAAAGTTTAAATTTTGAATTCCCCCAGCCTGTTCAGCAAGAACATTAATCATGTCAGTAGGTCCTAGTCGCGCATTGCTCATTGTGTGAATCAGGCTCCTCGCGACCTTACCCATCTTCTTGTGTTGATGCATCTGACTCACCTTAGAAGGAGTTACTAACGGGTGATTGTGTGCCAGTTCCAGGCTGGTAATAAGCCAATGATCTTGCTTGGGTTTGTAGCTTACGAACATCTTGACCTGGCAATTTGTGCGCTCAAAGCAGTCCCGTCTTCTACGCGAATATCCTATTTCCTCATCACTGTCATCATTGCCTACGCGTGTCTCATTTTGCACTGGGTTTCTGCCCCTATGACACTCGTATAAGCGAGAGCATATCTTTTTCGTTACGTTGCTTGTTCTTGTAGTCTTTATTCTAATGCCAAAACCAACCCTCAATGAATACGCTCGAAAACATTCTTCAGCTTCTTCCAATGTTTGAAAGGTTCGTCCTAGATACGGATCACTAGCATCTACAGGGGTGTTGGAGCTCGACACGAAATCAGACATTGTGAAACGAGACCTATGTAGAAATAGACTACGCTTAACAATCAAATGACATTTTTAACTGAAAATATTATCTCAAAATTATCTTGGCGAATAGACAGATTTATGATGACAAATATACCATATACATAATCTCAAAAGTGTCTCCCATTTTGCTAATTATAAATTTATTGAACATAACAAATTAAAATTACTAAGATAAACAAACAAATTCATCATGCCAAAATACAGCAAACATATCTCAAAAAATTCGAATTTAAATAGGATACATGTGTCGAAGTTAGCGAACCTCAAAAAAATTGAAATTAACTACAATAAATTAGTTTAAAGTTAACAAATTAATTTCTAGAACATCACAAGTTGATGAATAGAGTGACAAATTTCTAGAACATCACAAAGATCTATACTTTTTTGCCCAAAAAAACAAATTATACTTTATCAGTCAATCCACCCAGAAAACTTTTGAGATCACAAACTTACCTTGCTTGAAGCAAGTGTTAGTCGAAGCTTGAGGGGAGCTGAAAATGGAAGCAAGTGAATCTGAAGGAGAAGAAAATTTTGCTAAAAGAACTAAGAATTAGGGAACTTTTGGGTATAAGGGCAATAATGTCTGCGACATAATGTCGTGGACAGAACTGCCGACAACTCTGACACGTGCAGAAATAAAGGTCCATAAATATAATTTTGCATTTAGAACTGTTGCAGACACTGTTGACGTGACACCTACCGAGGGGAACAGTCATGGGGCTCTGACCGGAGACTTTCTTGGTGGGTGACGGGACAGGTCCTGACATGTGTCAGCCTAGAGGTCGTCCGCCTCTCTGGGTGACGGATGACTTTTTCCTGACATGCGTCGGGGCCTGAATGTCGTCCACGATACAGTGTCGCGGACGGCGTGGAGGGGCAAAAAGGTAAAAAAATGTCATCCGCGACATAATGTCGTGGACTACTGACAGTTTTCAAAAAAGACGCGATCTGGGGAGTCCATCTTTCAGGATGGATGGCCCAGATCGCGCTAGCAAATACCACATTTTGCTAGCGCTATCAAAGGATCAGCTATATATATATATATATATATATATATATATATATATATATATATATATATATATATATCCGATTCTCATAGACCGTAATCTCCCGAACTCCTAGGTTTAGGGCCATCTCGAAACCAATGATGCAAGCTTCATATTCGGTGGTCTTGTTAGTACCGTCTAAAGTTAGCTCGATGGCTAAAGGTGATTGGGCTCCGTCTGGTGAGATTAACAGTATCCCTACTCCAAAACCTTTGTTATTCATGACCTCATCGAAACACAACTGCCATCTCATTTCTGGTTCAACAATCCATACTCCTTCCTCGAGAAACTTTGCCTCCCACCAGTGTTATTAAAGGCACAGGTGCACCTAAGGCACAAAAGGTTCGTGGAGCCTAGGCGCAAGGCGCAAGCGCGCACATTTTCGAAGCGAGGCGCAATATTAAAAATAAATAATAATAGTGTATTAAAATAATAAAATTACGTTAAAAAATCAAAAAAATGACAATTAACAATCTTCCAAACACAAGAAAAAGTTTCATATTTCATAACATCATAATTTAACAAGCTTTTAACATGAGAAAAGTCATAAATCCACTGAAAAATAGCAAATCACTCAATTTCTACAATTTCATGCCCATCTGACTTGCAGTACATATTTGCTATTTTCGGACTAGTTGTAAGCATTATAAACTGATTACTAGCTAGAGATGTTGGTATAGAATCACCCCCAACTTTTAAGCCAGGCTCATCATGGACCCTCCAAGGTGGAGTTGGATTTCAGTTGCAAATTGCAATTCCTTCATGCCAATTGCCAGGCCTATGACACCCATCACAAGTTAACAGAATGTTCTTTCATTATCTTTTGTCCACTGCTAGCGTGCACTAAATTTGGATAAAGCAAAATTGCAGGGATAGAGCAAAGCACAGTCATTGAAGCAACATGTCAAACATGTAATGTGCAAAACCACACTGGACCAAAAATGGAGATGAACAAGTCACATGCTAACCAGCTGAGTTCAGCACCAAGAAAACTAGTATTACTCAAGTCTCAAATTCCATTCAGCACCAAGAAAAAGGGAAAATTGTTGGTGACGGTAAATGCTAACCAGTTACAACTTACAAGTAAACAGTGGCGATGTCGGCTGGACTCTGGAGCAGCGGCCGGAGCAACAAACTATCGGCAGCGACAGGGAAAGGCGATGCAACGATCAGAGCAAGGTTGTCGGCGACGGCGATGGGAAAGGCAAGCAAGCGGTGACCGTGCGTGAGCGTTGAGACAGTGAGAGTGACTGAGTCGTGAAATAGATTTAGGGATTTTGATTTTACTGTGTTAGTGTTTTAAGACTTGTAAATGTAAAAAATCTAAAAGCATATCCAACGACCCAAGTAAAAACATGATGGCATATCCAACAGCTAGAGCTCTTGCGCCTAGACGCACGACTCCACCGCAGCTCCATGCCTTGTACCTTTGTGCCTGGGCACTCCAGGCGCGCGCCTTCTTGAACACGCTACGCCGAGGCCTACGTGAGGCGCGAGTAGTGAGCCTTAGCGCGCCTTGAGCCTAGGCGCCCGCCTAGGTGCACTTCTTATAACACTGCCTCCCACCGACTAGTATTATCTGTCAAACAATCGACTAGCAAGTCAGCCACAGTCTTTCCCTTGATCAACTTCTGTGTGACATATGTGATATCAAATTTGAACAATAGCAAAAGCCATTTGGCTATGCAGTTAGATACGATGGGTTTCTCAAACAAGTATTTCATACGATCCACTCTAGCCAACAATTTTATGGGGTATACCAGAACATAATATCTTAATTTTTGCATTACCCAAACCAAAGATACACACGTCTTCTCTAGGGCTGAATAATTCATCTCTTGAGTCAACTTCTTACTGACATAATATATGGCCCTCTCAACCAATGAATTCTCCAAATGTTGGGTTAACATGGCTCCGGCTGCAGTATTGGTTACTGTTAGGTATATCAACAACGGGCTACCAAGTATTGGCAGACTTAGACAGGGGGATTGCTAAAGTATTGTTTGATTTTGTCGAAGGCTTCTTGGTACACGGGGTTCTATTCTTCGGTCTAATCTTTCTTCAACAGTTTAAACACATGCTCACAAATCATGGTCAACTGGGATATGATTCGGCTAATGTATTAGATTCTACTGGACCTGGCAAACGGGTATACCCATCGGACATGGGTAAAACCCGGTCGGGTTCGGGTAAAAACGGGTCGGGTATTTTTACCCAGGTTTTTTTGGGTAAGCTTTTTCTAGATCCGTACCCTACCCTTGCAGGTAGGGTATTACCCTTGGGTAAATGAATAAATTTTTATTTTTTAATAAACAAAATTAATTACCACATTTTGATAGTCGAACTAATTAGGCATATTAATTTTCTTTTTCTTTTTGTTTCTTTTACTTTTTCTGCTAAGATGTTCCTATTAGAATTATTTTCATGCTCACAAAAATTAAAAATCTAAAACTAGAAATTATATCAAATAACATGTTAAATACCATACCCCGTTGCCCACCCACAATCCATAATTAAAAAAATTTTAATTTCATCAACAGATATACAATCTCGTTCCCAATCCCAACCAACAACCCAAAATACAATTGAATCCCACCAACAATCCAAAAATACAACAATTATCCCACCAACAATCCAACATCACATGCATACAGAATCCAAAATAAGGTCTTCTACGAGTCGAACAGGGGTGAACATCAGCGGTGGTAATGTGAGATTCTCGATCGGCTGTGCACTGGAAGATTGGCGTCCATAGGCCTGCGATCTGTGAGAAGAGACTAACTGAGTGAGAGTGAGTGAGGGTGAGGGTGAGGGTGAGGGTGAAAGAGTGGCAGCGCCAGATCCGTGAGAGGAGACTGACTAATGGTGAGGGATATAGAAAGAGTGGCCGGCGGTAGATAGAGCAGGGTGGTGGCCTTGAAGCATGAGGGGTCTCAGTGGCTTGACTAGTGGCAGTTGTTGGTGGCAATCAATGATGCCTTGATAGAGTAAGAGGGCTGACTTGACGATTGACAGTCGCCGATGGCCTTGATAGCTTGAGGGGGAAGACAGAGTGACGGTAGATCTTGAGTGAGATAGGCGGCGGTGACGGCAGAAAAGAAGGAGAAGGCGGCGGCGGCAGAGAAAAGAGAAGAGTCGTATGTATCTCAGAGATAGAAAATGAAGGGTTGGAACTTAGGGCACGAAAATTGTCTTTATATATACATGAAATCGGGGTAAACCGGGTAACCCGTCACCAGACCCTAACCTACCCAGAAATTACGGTTCGGGTTGGATACGGATCTGATTTCTGCGGGTCTTGAAAATCAATACTCGTACTTGGGTTTTTTGGCCGGGTACGGATTGACCTGCGGGTTCGGGTCTTTTTTTGCCGAGTCTAAATTCTACCCAAGAATCATTGGATCTCGTTCTCTATCTTGGGTAGGGGCATCTTAACTATAACTTTGATTTTGGCTAGGTCCACCTATATTCCTCTTTTGCTCACCATGAAACCTAGCAACTTCTCGACTCTAACCCCGAACATGCACTTCTACGGGTTTAACCTAATGTTGTACTGCCTCAACTTTTCAAAATATATTCTCAACACTGTGCAATGATCTTCCCGCTTTCTTGACTTCATAATAATATCATCCATATACACTCCCACCTCATTGTGAATCATTTAGTGGAACAGGTTAGTAGCAACTCCTTGGTATGTAGCCCCGACATTATTCAAACCGAAAGGCAACATTTGTGTAACAAAAAGTACCAAAGGGGGTTGTGAATACAATTTTCTCCTAGTTCTCAGGAGCCATCTTTATCTAGTTGTACCCCGTGAAACAATCTATAAAGGATATCAATTCATGCTCGACTATATTGTCTATGATCAGATCTATGATGGGCAAAGGAAAATCATCTTTGGGCGAATCTCGGTTTATATCTCGGTAGTTGACACACATCCTGACTTGACCGAAAGGTTTGGGGATGGGTACGATGTTGGCTACCCAATTAGGGTATTCAATCACTCGGATAATCCAATATGGAGTAATTTCATCACCTCCTCCTTAACCTTGAGGGACCACTCCGATCTTAACTTTCAGAGTTTCTGTTTGACAGGTTTGGCTTCGGGTAGGATAGGTAGGTGTTGTTCCATGATTGATGGGTCTATACCGGGTATGTCATTATATGACCAAGCAAATACATCAATAAATTCCTAAGGAGTGCAATGATCTCTTCTTCTCTTTTTCATCTAGACTAGCCGCTATTTTGATTTCTTTTACATTTTTGGGGGTGCCTAGGTTGACTTTGACTGTCTATTTGGTCATTGGCTTGACACGACTAGATTTCCAGTTTTCAGTTTCTTTCATCATTTCTTTTAGATATTTTTCTCTCATTCGAGTCCATTAGGTGTGACTCATCTTTAACCGAGCTGATTAATCATCATAACCTATATCAGCAACGAAGAGATAATTGAAATCAATCAACATATTATCTATCAAATTGTCTGAAAAAACATAGAAGGTAAGCAAGTTTAAATTGGCTAACGTGACATAAGCATCCAAGTCTTCTAGTTCCGGAGCATCTCTTGTAGAAAGTCTCCCTTCTGTCATCTTTCCCACAGTCAGGGATTCATACTTGATCATCCAATTATGCGCATCGCCCTCACTAGAGTGATTAGGCTTGTTGGGTTTATGATCTGGTCTTCCGCTTCATAGATAATCACCGAGATAAACATATCAGTTAATCATGCCGTCATTACTCGTGTTTGACCTACTCACAGTCATAAAATATCTCTCATCCTTTAATCTGTTTCGCGGTCTCCATACGGTAAACTGACTCTGGAATCCATAGAAGGGCCCCAATCTCCCCTTCTTTCATAAAGCAATCATTCATGGTAAGGATCTGGGTCATGCTCATGAGCTTATCACTTTCCTTATCTTTCTTGGCATGGGTAAGTTTTAGATGCTTCCTTTTTCTTTTCTTTTTTTGGCTGGCTTATATCCTAAGCTAAACTAGTCCTTCTTGTTCTCAACATCTAGAAAGCTGGATTTTCTTTGACAGTTTTGGCCTAAGCCTTGATGGAGCCGAAAATGGTTCGATGATACGTGGAGGTGCCACAAAGGATGCGGTCTGAGTTGGCTTCCAGGTAGGCAACGTGGGAGACAGCAAGGACGGCGCAAGGGCCGAGGACAAGGCTCCCCAGACAGGTCGTGAGGGCTGGCAGTGCTGCGCAGGCAGGGTGACGATGAACAGGACCGACAGTCTACAGTCCGTGATGAAGGTATGGCGTCCAGGGTCCGTAGACGGGAGTTCAAGTATATTTCTCTCACTAGAATTCCAGAGAGAATGTTTCTTTTAGAGAGAGAAAGTGAAAAGTCCAAATGAGAAAAAGATCCTTGAAAAAGCTCCAAAGTCCACTATTTATAGGCAAAAATGTGCATGTGTCATAAGTTGACATGTGTCGCCCCCTGGGAACGACACGTCACCAGGGGGCCAACGCACTGACCCTTCGTTGGACTGCCGGTTCCTAAGTTCGTGCTGCCCTGCCCTTGCAACATCTCTCTGCCTGTCTGAGGAGACTGATCATGCCGCGGTAGCATGGTCAGAGTAGCCCGTTGCCCCAGCCTCCAGTCCAAGCCCTTACTGAATCCCACAGGTCTGGCAGCGGCGGGGAAGACCCGACGCCCAGCTGCCAGGTGGACTAGGCAAGATGCCCTTCCGAAGACCTGCTCCCGTCTCCGAGTGACCCGGGGGTCATAGTCCTTAGGGGTGCCGACGCGAGCCCCCAGTGCCAGAGCACGTAGGCTAGTCACGCAGGCACCCTGGCGGAGATAGTGTCCTGGAGGAGTAGCCTATCCCGTAAGCATATAACATGATTGCAGCGCATGGGGCGCGGTTGAGTGCGGGCGACGAGGGTCGCAGAGTGATCTCCGAGCGACGAGGGTCGTTGCGTGGATGGCGCGCGACCGTGAGCGACGGTTGTCATGGCGACAGAGCGGCCACAAGTGACGGTCATCGAGACTACGAGCGACGGTCATCGCGACGAAGGGGCACGGCCGAGAGCGACGGTTGTCGCGACTATGGCGGAGTGCGGCCGCGAGCGACGGTCGTCGTGACAATGGGGCACGGTCAAAGGTGACGGCGTCGGTGTTCAAGGCAGGTGGCCGACCCCCATGGGGTGGCCGACCCTTGGGGGAGGCCGACCCTAGAGGGAGGCCGAC
This sequence comes from Escallonia herrerae, assembly GCA_033070095.1. NCBI lineage: Eukaryota > Viridiplantae > Streptophyta > Magnoliopsida > Escalloniales > Escalloniaceae > Escallonia > Escallonia herrerae. The sequence continues at coordinate 97,247 of JAVXUP010002107.1, read as the reverse complement.
CCCCCGAGGGTGGCCGACCCCTTGGGGTGGCCGACCCCCAAGGGTGGCCGACCCCTTGGGGGAGGCCGACCCCCCGACCCCTTTGGGTGGCCGACCCCCCGAGGGTGGCCGACCCCTTGGGGGAGGCCGACCCTAGAGAAAGGCCGACCCCCCGAGGGTGGCCGACCCCTTGGGGTGGCCGACCCCCCGAGGGTGGCCGACCCCTTGGGGTGGAAGGCACGCCGAAGTCGCTTCACGAATGGTTCACGTGACTTGAGCATGCGTTGCTTTGACCGGCCCTCGAGCGTTGAAAAGTTGACCGCTGACTGGGTGATGTGTCGTGCAAAGTGGGTCCCTTGGCGGGTCTTGGGGTGCGACCAGAATAGGGTATGAACATAAGCCCCCTGCGTGTGGCGGGCGCGGAGGGGCAACCCGAGCGGGCGTCGCATGCATAAACGATGTGGTTACAGCCCCTCTTGCTGCGGGGGCCAGGGTCCCTGGTGATGGAGCCGGCGATGACGCTAAGCCCGTGTAGCAGTTTGATTGAGTCGGCGATGGCTTCAAGGTTGTGAGCCCATCCCGTAGTTTGATTGTGCCGGCGATGGCTTCAAGGTTGTGAGCCCATCCCGTAGTTGATTGTGCCGGCGATGGCTTCAAGGTTGTGAGCCCATCCCGTAGTTGATTGTGGCGGCGATGGCTTCAAGGTTGTGAGCCCATCCCGTAGTTGATTGTGCCGGCGATGGCTTCCAGGTTGTGAGCCCATCCCGTAGTTTGATTGTGCCGGCGATGGCGCTAGCCCGTGCTGGCGCTCAGCCCATGCCGCAAGGAGGGGTCCTCGTGCAGGAGCACTACGCGCGGAGCCTTCAGAATGCCGCACACTCTAGAGAGTGGGTTGAAGGTCTTCCATGCCTATGGCGACGATTGTCGCGGGGACAATATTTGGTGAGGTCGTCATGGCAATTGTGGACGGTCGGTGACGAGCATCAAGTGACCATTAGCATTGAGCGCGCGTTGTAGAGAGCGCGATGAGTTGGCACAAGCGACGCGGTTCGAGGAGACGGCACGCGGGCGACGGGGCCTGTCGCGGAGCTGTCATGTGAATGCGTGCGACGAAGGTCGTGGAGGTGGCGCGCGGCGGTCATAGCGGCGACGGTGCGTGGTCGACAAACTGTGGCGAGGCGCCGGCGGACGGGAGCGTAAAGTAAAGGAAAAAAGAAAGAAAGAAAAAGAAAGAAAGAAAGAAAAAAAAAGGAAAAAGAAAAGAAAATTGCCCACCCCTTTATATAAGGAGAGGAGGGGGGAGGGGGCGGAGGCACCGCCATTTGTGCCCACATAAGTCAGAGAGAGAGAGAGAGAGAGAGAGAGAAAGGGATGGTGAGAGAGGAGGTGGAAGTGGGCGAGGGGTCGTCGGGGCCAGGGGGTCGGCCAGTCGGTGGCTCTGCGAGGGGAGGGGGGTCGGCCAGCGGGGGTCGGCCGCACGAGGGGGGTCGGCCCAGCGAGGGGGGTCGGCCGGCAAGGGGGGTCGGCCCAGCGAGGGGGGTCGGCCGCGCAAGGGGGGTCGGCCAGCCACGGGGGGTCGGTCGCACGAGAGGGGTCGGCCGCACAAGGGGGGTCGGCCAGCCACGGGGGGTCGGTCGCACGAGAGGGGTCGGCCGCACAAGGGGGGTCGGCCAGTCATGGGGGGTCGGTCACGCAGGGTGTCCGACAGGCCCAAGTCCCATCCTCACAGCCCGGAGCGACGCCAGCAGCGAAAAAAGTTCGGCAGAAGATGTGGGCGAAGCCGCGAGGGGCCGCGGCGGGTACATCGCGACCGCCGCGGGATATGATGACTGTACCTGTGCCGGCGCCGCCAGTCGATGAGGCCATACCGTCAGTGGGTGTCGAGGCGGCAGTGCCATTGACCTTTGATGATGGCGGTAGGAGGTCCTACGATCCGGAGCCAGATAAGACAAACACATTGCTGGGGGTGAGGGGAGTAGTACCGTGTGTACCGGACCGTGAGCTGTGGAGGGAGTTGGCCATTCGTGTGGCAGACGGAGCGTTCATGACACCGTGGGGTGGTCCGTCGATGGGAGAGGAGCCTCGGCTGTCGTCACCCTACCTTCGCGCGCCGAGCCCGTCGGAGGCGCCTGTGATGTCGCCGAGGTATGTACCGGCATTGTTGATTGGGAGAGAGGACATACCTTGGTCGCCGGTGATGTTCAAGGGCCATAGTGCGATGCCGGTAGGGTGGGACTTTTGGTGCGAGCATATGTTGGAGACACCGGAGAGGGCGCAGGTGTTGCAGGCACTGGGGCTGTTACCGGCGATCAATATTACGGCGAGGGGGCTGGAGTTATATAGGGATACGCCAGGGATGACCCGATTGCTGGCAAGATGGAGCACGCAGTCGCATACGTTCGTGACCGAGTTCGGGGAGATCGGGCCGACGTTACTCGATGTGTTGATGCTGACAGGGCTGCCGATACATGGGGAGGTGGATGCACGGGTGACCCGGCTGAGCGGGGATGAGCGGTTGTTGCAGACGCAGCTACTAGACATTTTGGCGGAGACGAAGAAGCACCGGAAGGGGACGTACGGTGGGTGGCTGCGCCAGTTCTATGGTACGCCGCAGGCGAGGACAGGGCAGAGGTTGGGCAATGCTGCCCAGTTCGTGATGGGTCCGTATCATGGCAGCGATCGGTACGAGTTGGTGGCGTTTTTGGCGATGTTCTTATCGAGGTAAATTTTGTACTGTCGTGTGATTATTCGTGAATATATCGTATGTCCTGCTTGCCCTGTAAAACGTCAAACTGACATATGTTGCCGGTCGTTGTTTGCAGGTTTGTGTTTGAGGGGACACCTGAGGATGGCATTTCCCCGAGGGTGTTTCCCTTGGCCATTCGGATGGCGCAGGGAAGGCGGGTCGGCTTGGCTCCGGTGTACTTGGGCACGTTATACTCGCGGCTAGATCAGTTCGTGAATGACGTGAAGCGGTCGTATGGTCGGTATCAGGTGGCGACGTACGTGGACTGGATGTTCTTGCAGAGGTACCTGTACGAGTGCTTTCCAGGGTACCGTCCTGACGGATACCCACTCGCACACCCGTCACCGACGATGGGGACAGTGACCCGTCCAGGCAGGTCGCGGCAGGTGGCGTTGTGGTGTAGCGGGTCTCGGGCTTTTGCTTGGGCAGGCATCAGGAGGCCGGGGTGCCCGTTGGCACAGATTCTAGACAAACGGGGGGAATGCGAGCGACGGCCCTATATGGAGATGCATGCGTCATATGGTACGCCGCCATGGCTGCACGTGCAGGAGGTGACGACAGATCTGAGCAGGAGAGGCGAGTTAGCGCCAGGACAGCTGGCGCTATTGGTCGCGTATTTTCCCGGCTGGCTCCCGGTATTGACAGATGATGGCGGGAAGCCCGCCGAGTGCTGCTATTATGTGGCGAGGTATTGCCCGGACCGTCTGTCGTTGGCGTTCGGGTATGATCTAGAGCCCCCATGCGGTTATGACAGCCCTTGGAGTGTGGCGACGGCTTTTGGGTATACACTATATGACAGAGCCCGCGAGTGGCCGGCACCGACGACAGAGTGGAGGCAGCCAGGGACAGAGGTGGCAGGGGCGGTGACCGCGGATTATGCGCATTGGTGGGAGCGACTGCGAGGGAGCTGGGCCGGATGGCTGGCACAGCCGTCAGGCACACGTCGACAGGTAGATGTGTTCGCATGTGACCGAGCCCTGAGTTTGATATCGGCCACAGTCGCGAGGCAGTGCGGGATGCTGTCACTGGTGACCGGGAGTTCTGTTCCGAGCTCGGAGAGGGAGGCGGAGGAGGATGCCGTAGAGTTGGGGGACGCTGCTCCCGGGGAGGACCGTGGGGAGGAGCCTATTGCCGAGGTGCCGAGGGTGCCGGGGGCCGGCAAGGGGCCCTTGTCGGCATTGCGAGTGGGGATGATGGAGACAGCGCGTCAGGCTAGTGCTGGTACCTCAGCCCCACACCTATCAGGGGCGAAGAGGCCGCGCGACGTATTAGAGGAGCTAGACTCTGAGGTTTGCTTCTGTCCTTTCTTTTTGTCGTATAAATATGGTTTGCATATTGCTCATAATCTGTGAACTGACAGCGGTTTTGCCAGGGGGACGAGGAAGAGGCGGTCGCGGGGGGGAGCGAGGCCGAGACTGAGATCGAAGGCGAGGAGGCTATGGCAGCCGAGGCCGGCAGATTAGTTGACAGTGATGAGACCGAGGCCGTTGAGCTATTGACGGCCGGTGTGCCGAGGAGGGTGAGCCCATTGCCTGCTACTGAGGAAACGGTGGGGGCACTATACGGCGGAGAGGGGAGCGATACGGTGATGTTCGACATTGACGAGGACTGGTGGACAGGCATGGAGACGCAGGTTGTGGGAGGTGATGGTGGCGAAATGGCGGAGCCTGAGTCTGTTGTTGCTGCCTCGATTCGTGAGCGAGAGACACCGGTTCAGGCTGTGGTGGTGCGACGGCATGACACATTGCCGGAGTCCGTGGTTGAGGTCGGAGCTACTCTTCTGGCGATGCACTCAGCCACGATTGGGGCGCAGAGGGCGGGTGGGATGTCGGAGATTTCTGCAGCGGGCGGCAGTGGCGCGACAGTCGGAGAGATGAGTAGAGGATCCTCGAGCGGTCAGGTGGATGTGGCAGCTTGGGGGGGCCTCCAGCTACCAGCGGAGACTGTGCGCCGGTTAGAACTGGTGAAGGCAGCGTTCCCGCAGACATTCGAGAGCGTGGTGGTAGAGAACCCAGTACTACGGATGTGGGTGTCTGCAGGGTTTATGGAGTGGTTGCTGCCGTTCGCCAGTGTGCCGTCGTCGGGTTGGACTGCAGAGTTCGTTGCTCGGTCGCTTTCAGAGTTCGCTCCGTTCACATCGCTAGGTATGCAGCTGGACTGGCTAGCAGATTTCTTTAGATCGAGGAGCGTCAGCCACGATATGGATGAGAGGCGTGCAGTCGTGGTTATGCGGGAGATGTTGCTGGAGCGGCGCCGCACAGGATTAGAGGCAGAGCGGTCAGAGATCACGGCAGAGTTGGCCGGGATTGACATGCAGGTGGCAGAGATAGAGAGACAGCTCGTCGATTTGCAGAGGCAGTTGTCCGATCTACAGAGGCGGCGAGGTGAGGTGGACGGGCGAGAGTCAGAGCGGTTAGGGCGACAGGCCGAGCTTGATGCTGGATGGTCAGAGGTACAAGCGGAGCGGGAGGTACTTCAGGCATTCAGCTCCCACCCAGTTGCATCGCTGTTGTCTAGACTTTCCTAGCTTGTATGTTACTTTGCCGTAGTTGTAGTGCTTAACGACGGCTAGTAAACGTTTGATGTATATGTACATATTTTCGATGGTCTCGGCTTATTGTATGTTATGTTCGGTTGCTCTCTTCTTTCTTCTCTCTTCCCCCTTTTTGAATGTCTTGCTTGTTTCGGTTACTGGTGAATGCTCTCCCATTCCCGTTCGTAGAAAGTGACTTAGGAAGCATAGGTTGAGAATGAGTGCCGGCTGGGCAGAAGTTGAGGTAACAGCATGACTTTGTATTGATAGGACGCGGTACAAAACACCATTACATGACTAGTGTAGAACGCTACACAGATCAACAAAAAAATACAAGTCTGTAAGCAATGTCGCATGTACAAAAATGCTACGAGGGCGCGTACTATGACGCGGGCGGATAGGGCTGGGGGAATGTTGTCGCGACTAAACATAATACTTCTTCAGGTAGCGGCCGTTGATGGGGGCCGAGACCTGACCGTCGTCGTGGTTGAGCAGGAGGTACGAGCCATTAGTGCGGGCCTCGTGCACCGTGAAAGGGCCCTCCCAGTTTGGCGTGAATTTAGGAGCTGACATGTTGGCCCGCACATGCTTGGCGGCTTGAAGAACAAGGTCACCCTCGATAAATGAACGTGGCTTGACGGTCTTCCCATAAGCTTTCGTGAGCTGCTCATGATACTTCTTCATGCGGCGCAGGGCCGTGGCTCGTCGTTCGTCGAGGCCGTCAAGTGCCGCGAGCCGGGCTTCTTCATCTCCGAGACTGCTGCTTAGGGAAAGTCGAGCCGATGGTTCTGCGATCTCGGCAGGTACCACACACTCGTCCCCGTAGACGAGAGAGAAGGGCGTGGCCTTTGTCGCTGTGTGCAGGGATGTTCTGTAGGCCCAGAGTGCCAGATTCAGTTGTTCGGACCACGACCGGTCGGCGTCATGCACCATTCGCGATAATACTCGTAGCAAAGTCTTGTTGGACGCTTCAGCTTGACCATTACCTTGCGGGTAATAGGGAGTTGATGTGGCATGGCTGATGTTGTACCCTTCCATGAGAGCTCGAACCTCTCGGTTAATGAATGGGGTGCCATTGTCAGATATAATACACCGAGGGATGCCGAAACGACAGATGACGTCGCGTAAGAAGTTAGAAACGGCACCTCCCGTGGCTCTCCGCAGAGGTACGGCTTCAACCCACTTCGTAAAGCGTTCAGTAGCAACCATGATCCATGAATGGCGTCTGGACGGCGGGTGGATGGGGCCGATGAGGTCGAGGGCCCAAGAATGAAATGGCCACGGTGCTGAGATCATGTGCAAGTCGGATGCTGGCGAGTGTATCCTGTCGGCGTGCCGCTGGCAGGGTTGGCAGCGTCGGACATGCGAGATGGAGTCGGATTCCATAGTCGGCCAATAATACCCCAATCTTAGTAATTCTGCATACAGCTTCTGGGAGCCTTGATGTTCACCACAATCACCATTGTGTACTTCGTTAATGACCTTGACCACTTGGGCACCTTGCAAGCATCGCAGGGTGCGTCCCGAAAATCCCTTGCGAAATAACTCGCCTTCCGTCACAAAATACTTGACTGCCTTGCGCTTGATGGATCGTGCTGAGCCGCGGTCAGGTGGTAGAATCCCGTGGGATAGATACTGGATGAAAGGCTGGCGCCAGTCACCCTCGATGTCAATGACAAGAGCTTCGGCACCGTCGGGTGCATACAAGCACTCGGGACAATCCTTTTGTATATCCGAGGCGTCCTTGGCCATGGATGGCCAATATAATCCCATACGCTGGAGGCGACGATACAGAGGGGGACCGTCGAGGCCACAACACTTCTGGTGGCCGAGCTGTAATTTGTGTTTTGCCTCTTCCGGTGCCAAACATCTTGCTAGAGTGCCTCCGGGACACCGCCTGTATAAGACATCTCCCATCATTGAAAAGTCTGTAAGGGTGGAGGCATGAGCAAGAGATGGCGCTTTAAGTTTGTCGATGATAGGTTGCCTCCAATCGTCCGCAGTAACGTCCCTCGGGACTAGGTTCAGTGCTGTGCATGGTTCCATTCTCTTGACGATGGTTAGCATCCGTTGTTCACCATCGACCTCTATCTTTGACGCGATCGTGGCCAAGCAGTCCGCATGTCTGTTGTGGCACCTATTGTGATGTTCATACTGGACATGACCGAGTCTTCCTTCCAAGTGTTGCACCAAGGCACGATAAGGTGCCAAGGCTGGTTCTTTGACCGCGAACTCCCCGTCCGCCTGCTTCATGACCAGATTTGAATCTCCTTTCACACACAGCGCCTTAGCCCCCATACTGACGGCGATCATGAGGCCAATGACAAGTGCCTCGTATTCAGCTTCGTTGTTAGACACCGGGAATGCAAGTTTGAAGGATAATGAAGTGGTAACACCGTCTGGTGCCCGCAAGACTATGCCGGCACCCCCTTGCCGGAGGGGCGTGCCATTGGGGCCTTTGCTAGTGGCAGAGCCGTCGAATTCAAGCGTCCACAGTCCATCGATGTCGGTGATCAGGGCTGTCTCCTCCCCCGGCAGTTGATCCGATATCGGTTCACATTGTTGGCGTGGGAAGAAGGCCAGGAGGTCTGCGAGTGCTTGGCTCCGCAGAGCTGTAGGATTCTTGATAGATAAACCGAATTCGGCCAACAGCAGCAACCACCGTGTGAGTCGGCCAGACAGGGCGGGACGCGTAAGCATGTAACGGAGCGGGTCAGCCTTGGTGACGAGTGTGATCTGATGCGCCAGAAAGTAATGTCTGAACTTCTGTGAGGCGTACACCAAGGCTAGACAGTGTTTCTCGAGCTCGGAGTAGTTGGCTTCGGGCCCTCTGATCACTCTACTGAGGTAATAAACAGGACGCTCGACACCTTCGACTTCTTGGGCAAGCAAAGCCCCGATGGATCTGGGTGTGGAAGTCAGGTAGAGTAGGAGTGGGATGCCCCGTTGTGGTACGACCATGGTTTGCGGTGACATGAGGACCGCCTTAATCTGTTCAAATGCTTGCCGTTGGGGCGCGCCCCAATTCCACGGTGCGCTTTTACGCGTCAAGTGTTGAAATGGCGTAATGAGCTCGGCCAGTGCGGGTATGAAGCGTCGGAGGTAAGAGACCTTGCCGAGGAAGCTCTTCAGTTGCTTTGTGTTCTTGGGGGGGGGCATTTCTTGGATGGAGGCTGCTTTCGAGGGGTCAACGTCGATGCCCTGTCGACTGACCAAGAACCCGAGGAACTTGCCGGAGGAGACTCCGAAGGCACATTTCAATGGATTCATCCGCATGTTATACTGGCGGCAACGATCAAAGACCGCTTGAAGGTCGGTGAGGTGATCACTTTCCTTCCTGGATTTGATAATAAGATCGTCGACATAGTCTTCCACAGTATGGTGTATCATGTCATGGAATATTGCTGTCATAGCCCTTTGATACGTAGCACCCGCATTCTTGAGGCCGAAAGGCATAACTTTCCAACAAAAATTACCCATAGGAGTGCGGAAGGCTGTCTTGGCGCTGTCGTCGGGGTTCATGCGAATCTGATTATAACCTGCGAACCCATCCATGAAAGATAAAGTTTCATATCCGGCGGCGGCCTCCGTGAGCATGTCGATATTGGGTAGTGGAAACTCGTCCTTGGGGCACGCCCTATTCAAGTCCCGAAAGTCGATACAGACGCGGACTTGGCCATTCTTCTTTTGTACAGGGACGACATTAGCCAGCCAAATAGGGTGAGTGATAGGTTCGATGAAGCCTGCGCGCAGGAGGCGTTCAATCTCTTGCTTGATTTTCAATTCGAGCTCGGGGCGGAATGTCCGCGGGTGCTGTCGGCTAGGGATGGATCCGGTAGCAATGTTGAGATGGTGTGTGACTAAGGCAGGATCCAGTCCGGGCATCTCATTGTAGCTCCATGCTAAGACATCACGATACTCGTGCAGGAGGGAAACCAATTCCTCTCTTCGGCCGGGGGCGAGTTTTGTGCCAATGTAGGTGTGCCGCGGTTCTTCGCCCGGGTCGGCCAGGTTGATTTCTTCAATATCTTCAGCCTGAGGTCGAGGGCCATCCTCATAGCAAGGTGGTGCCGCGCCGGGGGTGAGGTCAGGATCTGGCTGGCAATGCTCGGCCGTGCGGCACCATTCAGTCTCTCCAAGGGGGTCGGGGTCGAGGGGGTCTGAGGAGGGACCGCCTGGAGCCCCTGCATACCGTCATAATTGATAGATGATCTTGCCGTCCTTGACGATACGTCGAAAGGCCGGCTCAGCCTTTTGCTTCTTGGACTTGGGGGAAGAAGGGGGGGAATTGGTCGTGGCAGCAGGCGGAAGCGGTGGGGTTGACCCATTATTCTTGTTACTTCTCCCGGGTCGGCACAGCCTGGTAGAATGTACATGAGTAGCATTCTCCCCATCCTCGGCGAAATTAGTGAAGAAGGAGGCCTCGGCGAAATAAGACTCGGCGCATTCAAAGGGGGCTTTGGTTGCAGGGATTGTCATTGCTACCTCATGTCCCGTAGAACCGGCTACCAGCTTCACACATTGATGGTATGTTGAGGGAACGGCCTTGTTGTCGTGGATCCATGGTCTCCCGAGCAGGAGGTGAAAGGCAGACTCGCTGTCTATTACGTGAAAAGTAGTGTCGCGACGGACAGTTCCGACCATGAGGTCGATGGTGATATGGCCGAGGGTCGACTGAGGACCCTGTCCAAAGCCGGTAATATTGACGGGGTCACGGATGATTTTCCTTGGGGGAATGCCGGCCTGTTGCAGGGTGATGAGGGGTATGATGTTGATCGAGGCGCCGCAATCAACCAAGGCACGACGGAAGCCCGTGCCATTAACAGTACACTCTAAAAACAGCGGCCGATTGTGATGCTCGACCGGCGGCGAGTCTTCATCCGAGAAGACTAAGGCCGTAGAGGGGATGTGACGTAATTCAGCCTGGGCGGCGAAGCATTCGGAACCGAGGCCGGTGGTGACCTCGAGCAGGCAATTGGAAAGGTAAGTCCGGGCGGCGGGTGAAAACCCCATTTCATCAAAAAAACTTTTGATCTTCGTCATCTGTCGAAGGGGAGGCATCGACTGCTTAGCTGGAGGAGGCACGAGGGTCAGTGTGGGCTCTGCCGGGGCTTCGTGGATTACAGGCTCGACATGGTCAGTGACAGCCATAAGGGCCTGGTGCTCCCTACTGTTGCGATGCGGTGGGTAGGGATCTTTGCGCACATCGTTATTTTTCCGTAGCTGCAGGTCGCCCGACGCTACCTTCCTTGCAAAGATGGTTCGCAGTGCATTGCAATCTTTGAGCGGATGGCCAAGGGCTCGATGGAAAGGACAGTAGGTGGGCCTGGCCTTTTCTTCGTCTGTGATATTGGTCCGCATTGGTGGCAGTTGGAAATTTTTGTCATGCGCCACCCATTCGGCCAAGAGTTCCTTCACTGTATTCAGGTCACAGGGATAGTTAGGTGCGGGTCTTTGTTGCCTTCGCTTGTCGGAGCCTTGGTTCACATCTGGAAGCTGACGCTTGAAGCCTGCATAGTTGTTGTTGTCGTTGCTACGTTGAGTGATAGGTGCATCTGCTGAGGCCAACAGCGTACTTTGCGGTCGAGGCTTCCATGACTTGACAGGACCAACTGTCTCGTAAGTTCGTCGGGCTGTCTCCTTGAGGTGTCCCCATGACCTTAACTGTAGGTTCTCGATATGCACTCGGTAGACGTCAATCATATTTTTGATGCATATGGGAACCAACGTTTCGTCTTTGCTGAAATCTGTGCACTCAAGGCACTTAAGATGAAAACGATGCACATATTTATTCAAGTCTTCCCCCTGGTTCTGGCGAATGCCAGCAATATCAACGATAGTCACGCGCTCGGTCTCGTAATGAAATTTGTCTAAGAACAGCTGGACCATGTCGCCCCAGGTGTGGACGGTCCCTGCGGGGATCTGGTGATACCAAGTGTAAGCCAAGCCCGTAAGGGACTTGTGGAATTCTCTCAACTTTAAGCTGCTTCCTGTACCATACTGCTCCAAGGAGCCTGCGAACCTTGTTAGATGTTCACGGGCGTTTCCCTCACGTCCGTTGAAGAGCACAAAGTTTGGTTGCTTGTACTTGATGGGGTAGGGTGCGATGGCGATATCATTGGCGTACGGGGCGTGTCCGGTTAGACGGGTTGAGGAGTCCGGCTCGGAATTCCTCGACAGGCGACGGACAAGGGCCTCCAAATCTGACTGAGTGACATAGTTGGAGGATGGTGCCTCATTGCCGGTCAAGGGGTGATGACCGCCTGGTGCGTCGCGAGCCCCCGAGCCCCCAGATGGCACGGCTTGATGAACGGGGACATGGGAGGGTTGGTATGGTGCAGGTGCTGGCAGGGGCAGCTGTGCAGGGGCAAGTGTGGGTTGGCGAGACATGCCCATCACTTGGCCGGGGGTTTGGTGTTGCTCAACTGGATAGGGATTAGGTTCCATCTCGATGGAGTCATGCGTTTCGGAGGAGCTTCTTGCCGGCGTCAGATGAGATGGTGTGACAGCGGGGAGAATCTGCTGCAAGACTGGCCCGAGATCCGTGTGTAGCTTGCGGGGCGGCACTGCAGAAGGAGATATGTCGGCTACCGGCAGCGACGGTGTTGCGAGCCCTACCGCCAAGGGTCTAGATGTCCAAGGCGGCGGTAGTCGCGACACTGGGGCCGGGGCGATGTCAAAAGCTGGCCCCGGTCCTGAAGGCTGGATTGATGGAGCGGCCTGCTGTGAGGACAGGGCTTGTATGGATTTTTGCATCTCCATAATGGCGGCTAGTAGAGTGGTCTGTGAATCTTGCAGAGTGGTGATGGTTGGAGTGAGTTGCTGGATGGCTGCATTTACGAGCACTTGTACGTCGGGGGTAGTGGTCGGCAGCTGGTCTCGGAGCCGCGTGGCGCTAGTCTCTTCCTGATCACCGAGGTGGTGTTCTTGCATGGCGGGGTTGGGTCCTTGGCTGGTTGCCCTAGTAGCTCTCCGTTGCACAGGCATAATGCCTAAGTCCGGAAGGTATGCAAACCGCAATACGATGCTCACCTCCCCAGCGGAGTCGCCAAAATGATGGTGCCGAAAATGGTTCGATGATACGTGGAGGTGCCACAAAGGATGCGGTCTGAGTTGGCTTCCAGGTAGGCAACGTGGGAGACAGCAAGGACGGCGCAAGGGCCGAGGACAAGGCTCCCCAGACAGGTCGTGAGGGCTGGCAGTGCTGCGCAGGCAGGGTGACGATGAACAGGACCGACAGTCTACAGTCCGTGATGAGGGTATGGCGTCCAGGGTCCGTAGACGGGAGTTCAAGTATATTTCTCTCACTAGAATTCCAGAGAGAATGTTTCTTTTAGAGAGAGAAAGTGAAAAGTCCAAATGAGAAAAAGATCCTTGAAAAAGCTCCAAAGTCCACTATTTATAGGCAAAAATGTGCATGTGTCATAAGTTGACATGTGTCGCCCCCTGGGAACGACACGTCACCAGGGGGCCAACGCACTGACCCTTCGTTGGACTGCCGGTTCCTAAGTTCGTGCTGCCCTGCCCTTGCAACATCTCTCTGCCTGTCTGAGGAGACTGATCATGCCGCGGTAGCATGGTCAGAGTAGCCCGTTGCCCCAGCCTCCAGTCCAAGCCCTTACTGAATCCCACAGGTCTGGCAGCGGTGGGGAAGACCCGACGCCCAGCTGCCAGGTGGACTAGGCAAGATGCCCTTCCGAAGACCTGCTCCCGTCTCCGAGTGACCCGGGGGTCATAGTCCTTAGGGGTGCCGACGCGAGCCCCCAGTGCCAGAGCACGTAGGCCAGTCACGCAGGCACCCTGGCGGAGATAGTGTCCTGGAGGAGTAGCCTATCCCGTAAGCATATAACATGATTGCAGCGCATGGGGCGCGGTTGAGTGCGGGCGACGAGGGTCGCAGAGTGATCTCCGAGCGACGAGGGTCGTTGCGTGGATGGCGCGCGACCGTGAGCGACGGTTGTCATGGCGACAGAGCGGCCACAAGTGACGGTCATCGAGACTACGAGCGACGGTCATCGCGACGAAGGGGCACGGCCGAGAGCGACGGTTGTCGCGACTATGGCGGAGTGCGGCCGCGAGCGACGGTCGTCGTGACAATGGGGCACGGTCAAAGGTGACGGCGTCGGTGTTCAAGGCAGGTGGCCGACCCCCATGGGGTGGCCGACCCCCAAGGGAGGCCGACCCTTGGGGGAGGCCGACCCGAGGGAGGCCGACCCCCCGAGGGTGGCCGACCCCAAGGGTGGCCGACCCCTTGGGGAGGCCGACCCTAGAGGGAGGCCGACCCCCGACCCCTTTGGGTGGCCGACCCCCGAGGGTGGCCGACCCCTTGGGGGAGGCCGACCCTAGAGGGAGGCCGACCCCGAGGGTGGCCGACCCCTTGGGGTGGCCGACCCCGAGGGTGGCCGACCCCTTGGGGTGGAAGGCACGCCGAAGTCGCTTCACGAATGGTTCACGTGACTTGAGCATGCGTTGCTTTGACCGGCCCTCGAGCGTTGAAAAGTTGACCGCTGACTGGGTGATGTGTCGTGCAAAGTGGGTCCCTTGGCGGGTCTTGGGGTGCGACCAGAATAGGGTATGAACAAGCCTTTTTCAGGGTAGTAATAGAATTTCCACAACATAGGGAGCACTATCATACTACTCTAAAGGGCAAAGGGGAGGAAGTTTTCACCGTGACAAACTTCCTCAAACTCGAGACACTGAATGGGTTATCCATCCTAAATCCACTGAGTAGAACATCCAAGGAATCATGTGGCACTTGAACACTATTCTTTCTACCTGTCTGATCTAAGGCAGCTGTGAATCTCCATTATGCTGAAGACGACATTATCTAACACAAACTTGACCTTCTGGCGTAATGTAAAGAGAATTGAACCCACCGAGTGTATCCATGGTGCGACACCCTCAACCCTGGTGACATCATCAGGCTGAGTTATCGATCATAATCACATTCAAAATCCTATGCTGAATACAGAGCAACTACATCCTCATACTCATATATCATTAATAGACGCTCCAAAATGCGTCCTTACAAAAATTTTCCTTACAAACATACATCATACTGCAGCGGAAGACTTTCAAGTCTCTAAACAACATGAATATTTACAACCTAATATACAACTGTAGTCGTAGGATTCTTAACAACCGATCTCATAGCTCAATCTTTACCTCACACAACGTATCCCCTTGCTCAACTTTTCTAACTTGCTTATCTTCCCTTTCTAGAGGGCTCTCTTTGATCAACCTTATAGCCTGCACAATACAACATAAGGAGCAAATCACCGAGTAAAGACAACACAAAGAATAACATGTAAAAATGATTCAAAAGACTCGGAGGAATAATAATCATCTCAACGATAGCAATGAATCAGAGTAGTCAATAAATTTCAGCATCAACATAACTTGCCACACGATAATTTTTCTTTCGTTAGACTGAGCGGCTTTAAGGCTCAACAGAATAGCATTACTGCCACCTCCTCATGGACTGGACTAACTGACTAACCATGCAAGTGAACTCGAAATCCAAGGTCGTAAAGATAAACGTCATTGAAATACAAATCATTAAAATCATCAACATCAAAAGAAAATCAAATGCAATGCACATGGACACGACATACAGGACTCAACCAGACACGACAGACTCTGCTCGAGCGACATTCATCCTCTTTGGCCAGTGATCATAATTCATAGGCCATCCTCCTTATATTGATGTCCCATTTTTATGGGATGTCATCTCAGTCTCAAGTAAATAGAAGAGACGATGTTAATAAATAGGGAACTCATTTAGAGTGCTTTCCCTAACCACGTTACCACAAGTCCTCAATGGTGTTCTCAAAGAGAAGAGATATCGGCTATCAATAAATGCCGACATCTCACAACAACCACATGATAAACCCTACACAACATCATCATCCACTTCAGGTATGCTAATTGAATCGAATCATAGCATACTAGGACACCCATCATCCTCACTAAAATCTATCAACAGGGCGGACTAAGGGAATTTATTCTACCCTAAGTCCTCAACAACACAATTCAAATATGCATATACTGATCACAATGACTACCGGTGACCAATCATAGCAACAAGAATTCAACACATAAACATCATCAACATAGTATGCTAATCGAAAGAAGGAATTAGCATAATAGAACCGCATTGTCCTTACCTCATTGGCTTATAGCAGAAGCAACTCGCAACTTCTGATCGCAACAAGTTGCGTCACCAAGTCAAATAATATCCTGCTCGTCAATCATCATTCAACATATACGCACTCCTTATTCTACTCATTCTCACTTAACCGTTCATAGCATCTTACGATAGCTAGTTAATTCGATCCGAATCCTTAATCTAACCTTATTGACTTATTATCAATAACAACACTCATTATAGACATACTACCACTGTTCCTCACTTCCCACCCCTTCGAACGCTAAATTATGCACGTTCTCAAAAATTTAGCGCCAACATGATAAATTACCAAAATACCCCATGATGGCCGCTACATCACCAACACCCCAAAACCACTTTAAATCTACTTTTTAGATGTACTGCATCATTTATGGACCAAATATTCCCTCAGAAAAGTTTAAAGAAAAATTACCAAAACACCTCCTAGCGGCCATCGCCCTAACAAACCTCTCAAATCTATTTTAAAATAACTTTTCGGATGTCTTACACCCCTTTCCCAAACCAACAGTCCTTCAAAGCATTTTATAGTAAAAATTACCAATATACCCCCTCTGGGTGGCAAATTATTGAAATCCCCCCCCCCGGGGTTCATTATCACCGCAACACCCCGAATCAGCTTCAAAACAACCTTTTAGGTGTTTTACAACTCTTTTCAAACTAAAAAGTCCTTTGAAAAACTTTACCGAAAAAATTACCAAAATACCCCTCTTCGGGTGGCAAATTATCAAAATGCCCCTAACGGTTCCCGACCTCAGTAAAATCTCAAAAGTGCTTTAAAACGCTATTTTAGGCCTCCTGAATTCATTCTTGAGTTAAAAAGTATTTTATAAAATTTTACCCAAAAATTTCGAACCGGTGTCCGGACCAAGCGCTTAAATTCTCGTTCGGCCAAAAATAGCTAACGACTTCGGAATGACCCGAACTCTTGGGAAATGATCATTACTATAGAATCCTCATAAAATTTTTGCGCAAAACCACATTCATTTGATATTTTAAATTTCACTATAAAGTTCCAAACTTCTCGCGTCCATTCACCCTCTTCCCGATCTCAGAAAAATTTGAAAATTTTCCACGATACAGGTCTCCTAAAACTAATTAGGGTCTTTTTTTCATACTTTGGCGAAATATGCTTCTAGATATTATTAAAATTTTAGATTAGAAACTGTTCACTTAATTTCCTGTTTTTAGCGACAAAAACATTTACAGTTCAGATTTGAACACCTTATATTTCACCTTATTTACACATAGTTTCTTCAACCTCTAGCCGCCACAACCTGTTTCACACATACAACTCAAAAATGCCCACTTAACCACTTCTTAACATCCACACTTAACTTAAACTCATTTAACACCACCATTAATTACACCATAACACAACCTATACCCACAATTATACACACATGAGCACCTACGATTGTCCCCTTCCCCCTGCTTCACCTGCGCACACACAAAGAAGACACACAACTCACTGAAACTCTACCATTTCACTCTCAGTTACCTATCATAGCACACACACACACACACACACACACACACATATATATATATATATATATATATATACACACACACACACACAATCATCACCCACCGAAATCACAGCCGAAGTCCCTCCTCTCTTACATGGCATAATACACACAATCACACACTAAAATTAAGCCAATAACTACACTTGACGATGATGGATTACCCATTGAAAATCTTTTCCCAATCTCTCTCTTATTCTTCTCTGTTTCCTTTGGTTCTTACACCCAACTTGCTCTTTTCTTGTCCTGACACGCTTCTCTGTTCTCTGTTGTTATTTTCTGCTTCTCTCTTCTTGTTCATGTTTCTTTCCCGAAAGGGAAAGCTTTCCCCTTTTGTTTTTTTCTCCCCCCCCCCTTCCAATACTTATCTATACCTTAGTTTATAATTTTATTTCATTAGTCATCAAATGGTCAAGGAGGAGGTGGCACCCTCTTGTGACCAATTTCCCAAATTTGCACAATAACCCCCCAAATTTCAATATTTGTAAAATGGCCCCGCAAATTTCAAAAATTACACTTTGACCCCACAACTTTGGAAAAATCGCACTTTGATCCTAAAACCACACCAACCCCTCATTTCACTTCCTAACACCTAATCATCATCCTAAAACCACACTAACCCCTTATTTAGCTCCTTAACACTTGATTACCGCCAACATAATGCCACTTAGTAAAATAATCTCCCATTAATTAATCAAACTAGCGATTAGATTAATTTTTGGTATTTTTGGGGTATCACACCCTCCCCCCCTTAAATAAATTTTGTCCTCAAAATAGGGACAAACCTCATTCTGCAACTTGGTGGGGACATTGTTACCGTATTAACGCCTTGGGTTTCAAGGTACATCCTTGACCGCATGATTTTTTTTCCAATCAACTTTGACCACCAACATTCACGTAAAACATGTTCCTTCATACAGGCCTTCTTCGTTGGCGCCTCCTAATATGAGATATTATCTCGAACTTTAACTTGTTCCAACTAGATCCCATGCATAGAATTGGGATCAAACTTTCTCAATATTGACACGTGATACACGTTACACAATTAACTCAATCCTGAACGTAGATCGAGTTTGTATGCTATCTTTTCAATCCTAGGCAGGATTTTGAACCGTCCGATGAACCTCGGACTCGACATCCTCCACTTCCTAAATCGCATGATTCCTTTCCACGGTGACACTTATAAAATGTACTATGTCATCTACTTCAAACTTCAACATCCTATGCCTCTTGTCAGCATAACTTTTCTACTAATTCTACGCAGTAAGATTTTTCTCTTGGGTATCGATCATCTTGTTTTCTATTTCCTTGCACAGTCTCGTGCGAAACAATCTCGACTCTAACCACATTCTACAAAAAGGTGTGTGACATCTTGGGCCATACAACACTTCATAAAGAGCTATTTTTCTTTGCTCGACCGATAACCATTGTTATAGGAGAATTCGACTAAGGGTAACTGTTTACCCCATCTGCCAAAGTAATTAATACAGGCCCTCAACACTCTCCCAGTATTTATATCATACATCTTAATAGGCCACCTGTTTGAGGTAAAAGGCCGTACTCATGGTCAACTTTGCTTTCATTTCTTTTTGAAAACTTTGCCAAACTCTAAAGGTGAACCTTCGTCTCTGTCGGACACAATAGTTACTTAAACTCAAAACAACTAACCACTTGCTTAACATAAGTTTGGGCAAGTCGTTCAGAAGAATATTCTTCCTGGACAAAATAAATTGGGACATCTTAGTCAACATATCCACTACAACCCAGATAGATGTATATCTCTTAGTTGTTCGTGGTAACCTTAACACCAAAATTCATCGTACTGTGTTCCCATTTCCACTCAGGTACAAGGAGTGGTTGCCACTTTCTGGCGATCTTATGATCCACTTTTTACATGCTAGCAGGTCAAACATCAGATACAAACTTTTATATATCCCTCTTCGTGCTAGGCCACCAAAATTCTTAGGGTACATTTTCTTCTCCCCTCAGTGAATCGACACTTAAAACTATGAGTACCCTTCATAATTTCTTCTCCCAATTCATCACTAGGTGGAACACATATCCAACCTTCACATTCATAATCACTGTCCTTATCCCCATCAACATTTCTATCTTACTCCTTTCTAATCCTCGTTGGATCTCAACATCCTTTCATCTTGGCCTTAAGCTTCCTTGATTTCATTAAGATGCGCGGGTTGCATTTCCATGTGAAACAAACTATTACTTCCTTTTCTCCTTATTCGAACTTTGATTTTGAGTTGTTTACATTCTTATCAACTTGGCGTAACAATCATCGCAATCAGTTTTCTTTGATAAGGCATCTTAGAGAGATAGTCAGTCACTCTCTGGTAGCCTCCGATTGAGCTTAGGAAGCTATTCATCTCAAATGCCGACTTTTGTCATTCCCATTTGTCACATTTTCAACTTTCCCCAAATCTCCTAATTTTTGCATCAATCCCAGATATCCAAATTCCCTAATCAAAATTCACATTCCTCGAATTTAACAAAAAACTTAACTTTCTTAAAATTTCTCAAAATTGCCATTGCGCAAGTTCCTCTTTGCCTTTAGTATCATTCATAAGGTCACCAATAAGGCTATGACACCATGATCAAGTACTCTCAAAAGACTTGATTCCTCAAATTTATAACTGCCACAGGGGCCTTAATTAATCCACCTGACACCACCAAAAATTTATAATGCTCGTCTCTGTTTCTAAACACCATCTTGACAACTCCATCCTTCCTTATTCCTTAACCGATGATGACCCATTCTAAAGTCAGTCTTAGAAAGAAAACACTTAGCACCCCACAATAGATTGACAATACATAGTCAGCTTCTGATAGGCAATACATAGTCTCATAAACCCCGTCACAGCCTCTTTCGCTTCACCTTAAACATTAGTTCAGTGACTTGTTCCTATACTTAAAACATGCTTTACATTCCCTAGCATAGTCCACACCCTCGTGCCTCAATCCACATCATCTATATTTTTTATCTCCTCCTCTTTGTCCTGAACTTTGTCCGGACTGTTTATCTTGTACTTACTTCTTACACTTCTTTCCACTTTTCTAGTTTCGATCCTGGATTCTACCTCTTTTTTGTCCTCACCCATTTCTTTCTTCCCATACCTCTTTATTCTCTGCCTCCATCACTTGATTTTTTTTCCTACTACTCCCATACTAATTCCCCATTAGAACCTCCTTACCTGTCCCTTTTTAAGGATTATTTTCCCAACTCTCTACATTTTTCAGTCATCGCCTGATGAGGGCAATTAGCCCAACTCACCAAATTCCCTGACATCCTTTTTTTGCCTTTCTATCCTTCCATTTAGCACCCTAAACGTGTCTCCAACTTACTCTGCAATTTAAGCAAAAATATTTATCATCAACATGCTAAATGTACATATTCCGGGCAACGCAGGCTAAATAAGCTACTCTCATCAACTTGTTTTTGTCCGTTCTCAACAACTTGAAACTCCTCTTGTACATATGACTAGCGAAAATCATCTTTTTGACGTTTCCCCACATCTTGTTACTTCAACTATCTTCTCCATCTCTCAAATTCACGTTGTTGTCTACACTAGACCATTTCCCTTTCGTGGGATTTCACCCGAGCAGGCATCTTGACAGTCTTGAGATCTACACTCTTTTCTTCCTTTTACTGGGCTGTCATAATAGCAGCCACCGGTCATACTTTTAGAACTCCCACAATCTTTTTATAGAAGTCTCACTAACTATTTCTGAAGGTCTTCTTGACCTAATACCACTCCCTGCTTATTTCTTTCACTTACGTCCTCAGCATTCACCATAATTACTTCTATTGAGGGTCCCTCTCTCGTCTTTCCGAGGAAGGAGTAGCACGATAATTAAAATGACGTCTCATAACATTAACCTTCATGCTCAAACGACTAATGGTTATTCATCATTAAGTGACATTTTCCTACAATAGTATGTAAATGATACTAGTTCCCCATCATCCTTATCCTTCTCAACTTTAGGTCTAACTTCAAAAGCAGACTCCACCCCTACTCGTACACCCCATCAACCTCAAAGAAGCCATAATGCTCCTTTAACAATTTCAGGCTTCAATGACTCTCACTTAATATCCCTTGTTGCATATCCTTAGATAAAACCCTATGAGGCAGACAGTCATAAACAATCTGCCTTACCTTTGTGACAATCCGTATATTGGCGTCCATCATCTCCATTAATATCTAGTTGGACACTTACTTTTTATCCTCTCATTCAACTTTCGGCTTGTCTATTATCTAGTTACCATCGCTAGTTGGGACTCAACTAACTTGTCGATTATTCCCTTTTTCCTCATCATGTGGAAGTACTTTTGCTTCCAAAATCTCATTAAAGTTCTACTCATTCTCACTCTCGGCTCCTCATTTCTTCATTCTAAGCTCACACAATAAAAGTGTTCAACCTCATCTATCTTCCCTGTGGTTCCTACAAATTCACTTCCTCCTAGACCTTCATCTGGTTCTTTCATCCCTAATTCCATCTCGTCTACATTCTCATCAGGATCCTTTTTAGAGATCCGACACTGCAACCTTAACATCATCAACCACTCTTCTGAAACTAGGTCAACCAACTCCTTTTATTCCCTACAACAATAGCAAGAATGCTGAGGTCACAATATATATATATGCTTACCAACCTCAACCAACATATCTTAACCATCCTCCTAATTCGGCCAAATCATTAAGATTCTTCTTCTACTCCTCTCATTGACACTTAGGCCTTCCACCTGACACTTTGAAAGTCTATAGAATCATTTGCATAAGCTCTGATACCAACCTGCGACACCCTCAACCCTGGTGACATCACCGAGCTGAGTTATCGATCATAATCACATTCAAAATCCTGTGTTGAATACAGAGCAACTACATCCTCATACTCGTATATCATTAATAGACGCTCCAAAATGCGTCCTTACAAAAAATTTCCTTACAAACATACATCATACTGCAGCGGAAGACTTTCAAGTCTCTAAACAACATAAATATTTACAACCTAATATACAACTGTAGTCGTAGGATTCTTAACAACCGATCTCACAGCTCAATCTTTACCTCACACAACGTATCCCCTTGCTCAACTTTTCTAACTTGCTTCTCTTCCATTCTCTAGAGGGTTCTCTTTGATCAACCTTATAGCCTGCACAATACAACATAAAGAATGAGCGCAAATCACCAAGTAAAGACAACACGAAGAATAATGTGTACAAATGATTCAAAAGACTCAGAGGAATAATAATCATCTCAACCAAAGCAATGAATCAAGAGTAGTCAATAAATGGCAGCAACAACATAACTTGTCAAACAATAATTTTTCTTTTGTTAGCCTGAGCGGCTTTAAGGCCTAACAGAACAGCATTACTGCCACCTCCTCATGGACTGGACTGACTGACTGACCATGCAAGTGAACTCGAAATCCAAGGTCGTAAAGATAAACATCATTTGAAATACAAATCATTAAAATCATCAACATCAAAAGAAAATCAAATGCAATGCACATGGACACGACGGACAGGACTCAACTAGGCACGACAGACTCTGCTCGAGCGACATTCATCCTCTTTGGCCAGTGATCATAATTCATAGGCCATCCTCCTCATATTGATGTCCCATTTTTATAGGATGTTCATCTCAATCTCAAGTAAATAGAAGAGACACTGTCAATAAATAGGGAACTCATTTAGAGTGCTTTCCCTAACCACGTTACAGCCAAGCAACAAGACTTCATCAACGGGGCGGACAAAGGAAAATTTTCTTCCACCTTATCTCCTCAACAATACAGCCAAGCAAGGCAATACCGGATCAGAAGATCGACCGGTGCTCAGACCTAACAACAAGAGTTCAATATGAGATCATCAACAGGGCGGACTTGGGAGAAGATTACCGTAAGCCCTCAACAATGTTCTTACATAAGAGAAATGTCGGTTATCAATAAGTGTCGACATTTCACAACAACTACGCAACGATCTCTACAACATCATCATCAACGATAGGGTGGACTCGGGAGAAGTTGCCACAAGTCCTCAATGGTGTTCTCAAAGAGAAGAGATATCGGCTATCAATAACTGCTGACATCTCACAACAAACACATGATAAACCCTACACAACATCATCATCCACTTAAGGTATGCTAATCGAATCGAATCATAGCATTTTAGGACACCCATCATCCTCACTAAATTCTATCAGTAGGGCGGACTAAGGGAATTTATTATACCATTAGTCCTCAACAGTACAATTCAAATATGCGTATACCGGTCACAATGACTACCGGTGACCAATCATAACAACAAGAATTCAACAACATAAACATCATCAACATAGTACGCTAATTGAAATAAGGAATTAGCATAATAGAACCGCTCCTTGCCTCATTGGCTTATAGTCGAAGCAACTCGCAACTTCTGATCGCAACAAGCTGCGTCACCTAGTCAAATAATATCCTACTCGTTAGTCATCATTCAACATATACGCACTTCTTATTTTACCCATTCCCACTTAACTGTTCATAGTATCTTACTATAGCTAGTTAATTTGATCCAATAATCGGATCTTTAATCTAGCCTTATCGACTTATTATCGATAACAACACTCGTTTTAGACATACTACCACTATTCCTCACTTCCCACCCATCCGAACGCTAAATTATACGTGTTCTAAAAAATTTAGCTCTAACATGGCAAATTACCAAAATATCCCCTGATGGCCGCTACATCACCAACACCCCAAATTTGCTTTAAAACTACTTTTTAGATGTACTGCATCATTTATAGACCAAATATTCTCTCATAAAATTTTAAAGAAAAAATTACCAAAACACCCCCTAGTGGCCATCGCCCTAACAAACCTCTCAAAACTACTTTTAAATAACTTTTTGGATGTCTTACACCCCTTCCCAAACCAACAGTCCTTCAAAGCATTTTATAGTGAAAATTACTAAAATACCCCCTCTGGGTGGCAAATTACCAAAATCCCCCGGGGTTCACTATAACCGCAACGCCCCGAATCAGCTTTAAAATAACCTTTTAGGTGTTTTACAACCCTTTTCGGACTAAAAAGTTTTTTGAAAAACTTGACTGGGAAAATTACCAAGATACCCCTCTTCAGGTGGCAAATTACCAAGATGCCCCTGAGGGTTCCTGGCCTCAGTAAAATCTCAAAAGTGCTTTAAATGCTATTTTAGGCCTCCTGAATACATTCTTGAGCAAAAAAGTATTTCATAAAATTTTTACCCAAAAA
This sequence comes from Escallonia herrerae, assembly GCA_033070095.1. NCBI lineage: Eukaryota > Viridiplantae > Streptophyta > Magnoliopsida > Escalloniales > Escalloniaceae > Escallonia > Escallonia herrerae. Next base: position 73,008 of record JAVXUP010002107.1, on the reverse strand, counting down.
TCCAAAACCGGTGTCCCTACTGAGCGCTTAAAAGCTCGTTCGGCCAAAAATAGCTAACGACTTCAGAATGACCCGAACTCCTGAGAAATAAACCTTCTCATTATTATAGAATCCTCATAAAATGTTTGCGCAAAACCACATTCGTTTGATATTTTAAATTTTACCATAAAGTTCCAAACTTCCCGCGTCCGTTCACCTTCTTCCCGATCTCGGAAAAATCTAAAATGTTTTCACGATACAGGTCTCTTAAAACTAACTAGGGTCTTTTTTCGTACATTGGCCAAATCTTCCTCTAGATATTTTTAAAAATTCAAATTAGAAATTGTTCACTTAATTTCCTATTTTTAGCGACAAAAACATTTACTGTTCAGATTTGAACACCTAGTATTTCACCTTATTTACATATAGTTTATTCAACCTCTAGCTGCTGCAACCTATTTCACACATACAACTCAGAAATGCCCACTTAAACACTTCCTAGCATCCACACTTAACTTAAACTCTTTTAACACCACCATTAATTACACCATAACACAACCTATACCCACAATTATACACACATGAGCACCTACGATTGTCCCCTTCCCCCTGCTTCACCTGCGCACACACAAAGAAGACACATAACTCACTGAAACTTTACCCTTTCACTCTCAGTTACCTATCATAGCGCACGCGCGCGCGCGCGCGCACACACACACACATATATATATATATACACACATCATCACCCACCGAAATCACAGCTGAAGCCCCTCTTCTCTTACATGGCATAATACACACAATCACACACTAAATTTAAGCCAATAACTACACTTGACAATGAGGGATTGCCCATTGAAAATCTTTTCCCAATCTCTCTCTTATTCTTCTCTGTTTCTTTTGGTTCTTCCACCCAGCTTGCTCTTTTCTTGTCCTGTCGTGCTTCTCTGTTTCTGTTCTCTATTGTTATTTTCTACTTCTCTCTTCTTATTCCTACTTCTTTCCCGAAAGGGGAAGCTTTCCCCTTTTGTTTCGTTCTCCCCCCCCCCTCCAATACTTATCTATACCTTAGTTTATAATTTTATTTCATTAGTCATCAAATGGTCAAGGAGGAGGTGGCACCCTCTTGTGACCAATTTCCCAAATTTGCACAATAACCCCCCAAATTTCCATATTTGTACAATGGCTCCGCAAATTTCAAAAATTACACTTTGGCCCCACAACTTTGGAAAAATTGCACTTTGATCCTAAAACCACACCAACCCCTCATTTCACTTCCTAACACCTAATCATCATCAAAATGATGCTACTCGATGAAGATATGCATCCAGTTCACCATATTTGTCAAATTACATTTTTGTCCCTTAACTTTCCAAAATTACATTTCAACCCCAAGGCCACACTAACCCCTTATTTAGCTCCTTAACACTTGATTATTGCCAACATAATGCCACTTAGTAAATTAATCTCCCATTAATTAATCAAACTCGTGATTAGATTAATTTTTGATATTTTTCGGGGTATCGCACATGGTCTTCCCAATAGGACGTTAGTTATGACAGGTATATCTAAAACTTGAAAACCAAAATCAAAACTGGTAGTTTCATAGTCATTAGAAGCTTCACTGTACCAATCACTTCTCTTTGGGTATTGTCATAGGCTCGAACGGCTTGATTGGATAGGGTGAACTCCAATAAGTGATAGCGGCTGTAGCATCCACCGGTAATGTGTGGAAGAGGGTAAGCTTAGGTTAATGTCGAGGTCTTGAAGAGTGTGTAGGGAATAGATATTTAAAATGAAACCATTATCTATGAGGATTAAGGGAATCCTCTTATCGAGCACTCGCGTGGTGACATATCATGATGGTTTGGTCCTGATTTTGGCAAATATGACTCAGAAAAGGTGAGGAAATTTCCATAATGTATAGCCCCTAGCACCTGAGGTGGGTTTTTGGGCTGGGTCTAGATAGGTATCTGGGCTTTGTTGATTAATTTGACGAGGGCTTGTCGGTAAGAGGATGAAGCAGATAGCAAATCCCATATAAAAATGTCGGCTTGGTTTTCTTCAACTATCTAATGACTTTATCATCTGGGAGATCTTGAGAAAACAACGAGTCAAATGTGGTTATCGTGGCAGGGTCTAGTACACTCAGCTGGATCAGCTGATTAGGTAGGATACCTCGGCACTTGGTCGAAACATGAAAATGTCTTTTTATCATACTCTTCCTCAATAGTGAAGGCCTCACCTTCCATCAACTCTATCATTGTAATTACATCATAAAACTACGGCAGAGAATCATATGCTGATACTAACTTCTAAATTGGCTAGTTGGCTGGCACAATAAAGATTGTCAGATGCATAACTGGTTGACTATTATCAATGTAGTTCTCCCTATGAGGTGGTAAGGGTTCTTTCCAGATTTTCAGCCTAACAAGAGGCGAGACTTTGCCCTTGTCAATGAGGTCTTGTATGGCATGTCAAAGTGCAACGCATCTTTCCATAAAGTGGACTTTTTTTATAATGATAGCCGCAAAAGCCTATACATCGTATCCTTCGGGTATCACTACTGGCGTAGGGGTAGATGGCAGCTTGGATATTATTTCCCTTATCAACAACTGTTCGAAGACTTTGGAGAGTGGTGCCTTCAATGGTGTGAACTTCCTTCTCGTATCCGTGGTGGCTTCCCATGTCACCCGGGGTGCTTGAACGTTGTTGACATTGTTGGCTAAGTTTGGCTTAGGCTGTGCATTAAAGCTTTTTGAGCCTACTCCGTATACGTCTGGCTTCGACTCATAAGATATGGTTCCCTTATTGATAATATATTTTATCTGTATGAGGGATCCCTTAAGAGCTTTGCACGATGTGTGGTAGTGACCAAAGATATAATCATGGTAGGCTGAAAGCCATCTTAGTTTCCTCCCTTGGACAGTTCACCAACTGAGTTGCCTTATTCCTCCGCCTCATGATGAAAGCTGAAACTGACTATCTCCGCTCTTGCTTTGTGGTATCCAAGTTTCTCCAGGTGATATTTAGGTCGGCATTATACTGGTGTTGCTTTACAAACTCCCTCATAATATCTTCACAAGTACGTACTCGGGCTTCATCTAAAATAAGAAACCAACAAGAGGCGGCTCTCGTGAGAGTACAGTGAAACGACTGTATCAACTGAATCTGATTCACCCTGTATGGGTTCAATGCTCGCATATATATATATATATATATATATATATATATATATATATATATATATATATATATATATATATATATATATATATATATCTTAACATGGATTTTTGGATCCATAGTCCAGTCAAACTTTTCCATCTCCGACATCTTGAACTTGAAGGATAGTCTATTCTTGGGGTTCGTGGTTAGGGCACTAAGGTGTAGAAGGTCATTGGCTTTCCTTATTCTGGCAATTTAGAACTCAAGTGAAGCAAACATGTCTTCCCATTCTGGTATGGCAAGGGGTTTCACTTTTTCATTTCTAGACTCATACATCCAATCAAAATTCCGGGCATTTCTTCTCGTCATCTCTCTTCTCTCTCTCCCCTCTTCTTCCAATTCTTTTCCATCCCTAAATTTGAGGTTGTCCTATTCCTCGACGGTTAGGGATTGTTGCTATGTCAAGGTGGTGAAACCATTCTAAAGATCATTTTAAAGTTCGCTGATGATAGGACCAAGTTGGAGATGTGTTGGAATTCATCGGGCAAGTGGAGTTCGTGAGAGCTTTCAGGACGAGTCCCGATTCTAACCATGCTTAGCCTTAACTGTATAGGAAAATTTGTCAAAGATTTAAGTACATATAACACAGAGATTAAGCTGGCTGGCTCATACCCTGATAGAGTTGAAAGAAAGTTTTCTGTTTAGTGGGATATTTTTTGAATTTTAGAAGTTGGAGGGATATAACTGACTAACCGTCCGGTTATCTGAAGGAAAACCGGCTGATTAGTCAGTGAGGTTAAAGCAATTTTTTGGAAGGATAAGGTTCTGACTAACTATCCGGTCATACGGAAGGATAATTTATCGGCTAGTTAGTAGGGTTAGGGTTTGTTTCTGGGAATTTTTTGAGAAATTTCTAGAGGATGAGGTTCTGACTAACCATCCAGTCATTTAGAAGAATAATCGGCCGGTTGGTCAGTGGGATTAAGGTTTGTTGGTGGAACTTTTTTGGGAAAGTTAAGGTTTTGACTAACCGTCTGGTCATTCGAAGGATAACCGGCTGGTTGGTCAGTGGGTTGGATCAAGGTATAAACTAGCCAGTCTTGAATTTTTTTCAAGTAATGCACATACTGACTAGCCATCCGATTGGGAGCGTGGTTAACTGGCCAGTTAGTCATACTCTACCCTTTTTGCAAAATTACCAGTTTAGCTTACATAATTTTGTTGGTTTCTCTGCCAACATGTCATAGGCCAATACATGTATTCTCCTAAGAAAGGGCCGAATACTGAATGGTCTGGTTGTGTGGTTTCTCCTTTAACATTGGTGTAAAGGTCACCTTATCAGCTCGGTTGCACCATATACTTCCCGCCCTTAACTAGGAAGTTAATAATGGGAGATATCAATACGTAAGAGAAATCTTTAGTACTATTGGGAGCTCAATTGAAAGATCACCTAGTGACCAGGAAGACCAAGGGCTTCAATTATCGCTCTCGAATGGGTGGGTCGAGGTGAGATGTGCGTGCGTGTGAAGAATGGAAATAAAATTGGAACTACTACAGTTTTATCACATTAGACATGCCACAAAATGCAACAAGGCCAAAAATCAAGTCTCAAGTCTAGTCCTCTTAGTTGTTTTTAGTCCCAGCAAAGTCGCCACTGTGGCAAACTGCCTCAAAATTTTTTCAATAAATGGAACTTTTATGGAGTCGTCATCTAATTTAATTGAACAAAAAGGAAAATAAGAAAAACACAAAGAAATGACTCTAATGTGTCCAAAAGGATGGCAGATATATCAAAATTGGGAGATGGGTTTGTGGACGAAGTTACGCAATGGGAAGGTATTAGGCACCCGTCGCGCCCTTTTGGTCTCTACTTTATTTTTATTGATTATTGCCCTTAAAAAACATATAACATGAAAAACATGATAAAACTCAACCTAAGTTAATTTTTATGTTTTTGGATTGAACTCGACATTAGCCTACGTATTCGATCGGACTAATCGAAATCAAATTTGCTGAAGTTTGACTCTGGTCCTACATGAAGTAATCTATATTTTGAACCTAGACTTTAGACAAAAAAATTTAAAACTCTTTTTTTTTTGTTTTTGAAACGATATGTGATCATGAGGAGGGGAGACAGTCTATATGATTTTCTAAAGTAGAAAACTAATAAAAGATTACCTCTTGAAGTAGCTTGTCTTGACTACTCGAGCATGTTTTTGGTATGATTCACAATGCAAGGAATACAAAAGGCATTTGAATGTGAGTTTGCATGGTTTGGATTCTTGAGAGAGCAAGAATATCACTTCATAGAGAAATGATACGCAAGCTCTAAAGATAATAAGTTTCTAGATCACTTGAAATGAAGGCCAAGGGCCTTAATTATAGTGCTCAGGATCGTAGAATCTGATAAGATTAGCCATACTAATCTGCAAGCATAGAGATAAGTCAAAATAAATGATAAAATCACAGATTGACAGAAGTCAACTAATCGACCCTTTCATCCCAGAAATCAAAAACTAATTTTTCTGAATTTTGAGGTATTATCTGACCCTATTTTTGATAAATATCTACGATATCGTAAATGGGATGTACCATATTCATGATAATGCACTTTCTAACCATAAAACAAATTGATTTCATCCGCATCAGGGATAATTCACAAATCATTTTCCCAAATTATCAAGACCAACTAAATCAATTATTTTGACTAAATCTAGACACTAAACTGCACTTGACACAATTGGACTGGACCAAGGCGGATGGACGTCGCTGGACTAGAGTAATGGACTAGACATGCAACTGGGCTAGAGTAATGGACTAGACATGCAACTAGACTGGACTGAATTAATTAACTAAATCACATTATGAAGCCTAGACTCACTAATCCACTCTAATTAATAATAAAGTCCATTATTTATTTAATAAAAAATGCCTTAAAAAATAGGGTGTCTACATGGTCCCTACTCAAGCCTATAAGAAAATTTGCCTTAACCATTTCTATAAGCACTTACACATCACACCAAAGACTGAAATTGTAACCACTAAGCAAACCGGTTTCAACTATTGCCAAATCCATAGAGAACCCAAAAATTTATTTCTACACCCACACCTATCACACATCCATTAGTAATAATAACATATACTGTTCATAGCTTCGATTTGATGGAGCTACTCAAATAAACCAAAAGATTATAGTCTATCCTTCCATCATCTTCTTTGGTTAGTACTTAAAATCCTAGAATTCCAAGGGAAGTAACTTGTATAATATTTGCACATTCAGCACAAATCCTAATCTATTGCTAAAACATCAAATAAGTCTTCAGATCCTAATAGAAGTTCTCAAAGTCTAATCTTAGCCACAGATTATCTTAGACTTATGATTCGACAGAATCTCATACATAAGTCTGATACAAACTTTAATATCCTAAAAATCCCAGAGTGTTAGACAATCATTCAATCAATAATGTAATTATACGAATAACCTCAATTCAATAAACAACCCCAACATATGTCAGAGCTTCGGCAATTACTCAAAATTCTCAAAATAATAAATGTTCTTAGCTGAAAAGGCTAGATTTAAGTACTCAAGAAAGTGAAGTGAACAACGTTTTTCCCTATAGGGCTTGTCTAAACAAAACAATAAAAATATGCCAACTTCTTATCCAGGCTCATCCCCAAGTAATTTACTAATGATTTTTACCTACATAAGGAAACAAATAAGAGTGAGCTTTTGAGAGCTCATTAAGGTCACTCAAGATTCAAACGGAGTGATTACAAATTTGTTACGATAGCAATATGGGAAAGAGATTCAACTCAATTCCCTCGATTGGTTATTTATACGAATACTTACAAATACACTGTAACAACTTAGATGATATTGAACATGAGTAATTGTAAAACCACACAGGCAATGCAGGGTAACACTTAGCAAAGCCACAAAAGCAATGCTTAATAACACTTAGGGTCCGATTGGATCACATAATTAGCCTTGGATTGAGGTAGATTTTGGAATTGGACATTAAGAATTGTAATTTTGTTGATTGGACAACTTATTTGGAATTGGAATTATAATTCATACCCAATTCCATGAAATTAGAAACATACTTTAAAGCACACAGTCCAATTTTTAATGCCAAACCTCAAATTTGCAATTCCAAGTCCAAGTTCATCTCTCGACGCTCGACACTCGACAGTCGACGTGTTGTTCTTCTCTTCCTTCTCTCTTCTGTCTACCTTCTCTTTGATTCAAGAATACCATGGGAGCGCCGATCTTCCGTCTCTCTTCTTTTTTGATTCAACCTCTCAATGACAAATCTGACTATGGTGACATATCTAGGGTTTGCACAGCAAGGGCAAAAATATTGACGATGACAACAACGCTAAGGTTCTATGTTTGATTTATGTGCTTTAAACCTTAATTTTCTGTGTGTGTGTGTGTGTGGGTATCTATGAGCAGTGAATGATCCTCCTTAAGTTCTTTGCTAGCTCACTTTGGGAAAATTACTCATTCTAACATGCTCTCTCTTTGACTACTGAAGAGATGTCCAAGCCAGCAGTATACTTGTTGTATGTGGAGCCTGCTTTCAATCCAGAGACATTGTTACAATGATGTAGTAACCCGAAAGCAAGTTTCTATGAGGTTGTCTCACATTGCTTATTGAAATAAGGTCACAAATTAGTCCAAGTATATAAGTGTCTTGTCCCACATTGGTTATTTAGAGAAAGATTACCTCTTAGATCTAAATAAATGTACATGGTCATGTATTGTTCTAGGTTAAGAGAGAAAACCACAACAAAGAGTGGGGGTTAGAATTTTGGTTGTTACACTGCTGAATAGTGAAATCAAAATCTGGTCGTACTCCGGGGACGTAGCCATATTGGTAAACCTCGTAATTCTTGTGTTGTGCATTTAATTATTTTTTTTAATTTCTCGTTTCTTTGTTCTTCAATATATTGCTCCGTAGTTGCTGCGCTTTGTAATAACTGGTATCAGAGCTTGGGTTTGAGTTTTACTCACGTAGGTTTTACGTTTGAGTGGGAGCAATGGCTAAAGAAGGTAAAGGAAAGATCGAGAAGTTTAATGGTATGAATTTTCAGTGGTGGAAGATGCAAGTTGAAGACTACTTGTATCAGAAGGATTTGTATCTACCGCTGGTGGGAGATAAACCTGAAGCGATGAATGCGAGTGAGTGGGCAATTCTGGACAGAAAGGCATTGGCTACAGTAAGACTTAGCCTAACCCCACAAGTAGCATTCAACATCTCCAAGGAGAAAACTATTGCTGCTATGATGAAAGCGTTAGAGAAATTATGCGAAAAACCTTCTGCTTCGAATAAGGTATTTCTTATGAAGAAATTGTTTAATATGAGGATGTCTGAAATTGGTTATGTTGTTGATCATCTAAATGATTTTAACGGTGTTACAAATTAATTGGAATCTGACGGCAATAATTTTGATGATGAAATTAGAGCTTTGTTATTTCTGTGTTCACTGCCTGATAGTTGGAATAACTTGGTGATGATAGTGAGTAATTCTACTATTTCTGGAACGCTAACACTTAATGATGTTGTGAGCTATCTGATGAATGACGAAATACAGAGAAAGACAATTGGTGATGGTATATCATCTAGTACTGCTTTGTCCATGGAATCCAGAGGTAGACAGAATAATAACCAGATAACAGGGGAAGAAGTTCTACAAGAGGAAGATCAAGATCAAGATCAAGAGGCAAGTCGAAGTCCAAAGGGAAAATCATAGTGTGTTGGAATTGTAACAAGGAAGGTCATAAGAAGAATGATTGTACGAAACCAAAGAAGAAAAAGGGAGCAGGGGGAAGACAAGGTGATGATGAAGGGGCAAACATGGTAAGTTCAAACAAACAGACATATGACGATTTATGTCTCTCTACTACAGTGGATGATAATTCCAAAGTGTGGTATGTAGACTCAGGAGCCTCGATTCATTGTACACCTCATAGGGATTGTTTATGTGATTATGTTCATGGTGATTATAGACATGTGACTGTTGGGAATGGATATCGGAGTAGCATTGTTGGAAAGGGAAAAGTGGAAATTAAACTATCAAATGGAGGAACCGTAGTTTTGAAGGATGTTAGACATATTCCAGAACTACATGAGAATCTTATATTCGTCAGGGGATTGGACTGTGAAGGCTATTCTGTGGCATTTGGTGAAAAACAGTGGAAGGTGATCAAAGGGTCGATGGTGATAGCACGAGGTGAAAGAGTAGGAACCCTATACACTCTTTCAGGTACCCATAACCACTCTATCTCTTTGGCTTTTATAGAAAATCAGAGAACCGCATTATGGCATCACAGGTTGGGGAAATTCTGTACTCAAAGAATGCATTGCCAGGGATGAAGAACATTCAGTTAGATTTTTGCGAGGGTTGTGTCTATGGAAAGCAAAAGCGGGTCAGTTTCCGGAGGGATGGTAAGGAGAAGAAGATTAAAAGACTGGAGTTAGTTCATACAGATGTTTGCAGACCTACTACAGTAAAATCTCTTGGAAGTAATTTCTACTTTGTTTCTTTTATAGATGATGCTAGTAGAAAGACCTGGATATGTGCCATCAAATAGAAATTTGATGTTTATCACACTTTTAAGAAGTGGAAAGCTCTTGTTGAGAATGAAACAAGGAACAAGGTAAAATGCCTAAAATCTGACAATGGGGGTGAATATCGTGATGGAGGGTTCTAAGAATATTGTTCCAATAATGGTATTAGGTTAATAAGAACTGTTAAGAGGACACCTCAAGAAAATGGCTTGGCAGAGAGGATGAATCGAACCATCATGGAACGAGCAAGGTGTTTGAGGATACATGCTGATTTACCTCTACAGTTCTGGGCAACAGTTGTGGATACTACCGTATATTTAATTAACAGAAGTCCAGCAAGTGTTCTCAATGGTAGTATTCCTGAAGAATAATGGTCGGGTAAACCAGTAAATTATTCTTTTCTGAAAGTTTTTGGATGTATTGCTAATGCTCATATTGATAAAGTGAAGAGGAAGAAACTTGACTCTAAATCTCAGAAGTGTGTATTTATTGGATATGGAGGTGATGAATATGGTTATCGTTTGGGGGACTACGAACATAACAAAATCATTAGGAGTAGGGATGTCGTATTCGATGAATCACAGTTGTATAAGCACAGGTTACAAGAACATGGAATTAAAAAAGAAAACAAGGAATACATCGAACTTGATGAGCTAGAAGATGGACAGGTACCCAGGACAGAAAATCCAGAATTCCTTGATGCGACAACTGATACTGAAATTGGAGTTGGTGATCAACAACATGTGCCTTAAACTCTTAATCTCAGAAGAAGTAGTCGGGAAAGGAAAGCTCCTGACAGACTTTGTCTTCCACTCGATTATATTTTGTATATTGATTCTGGTGAGCCAGAATGTTAACAAGAAGCGATACAGGATGAATCCAGGTTACAGTGGGAGCAAGCCATGAAAGATGAGATGGCTTCACTTGAGCAAAACCAAACTTGGGATTTGGTAAAGCTCCCTGCAGGTAAGAATGTTCTGTACAATAAATGGGTATACAAGATTAAAAATGAAGCTAGAGGAACAAAGAGATACAAGTCAAGACTAGTTGTGAAAGGGTATCGACAGAGGAAAGGTATTGATTTCCAAGAAATCTTCTCTCCTGTTGTGAAGATGACTTCAATTCGTTCGATATTGAGCATTGTAGCTATAGAGGACTTACATCTGGAGTAGCTGGATGTTAAGACAGCATTTTTCCATGGGGATTTGGAGAAATAAATCTACATGCATCAGCCAGAGGGTTTTGAAGTCAAGGGTAAGGAGGGAATGGTTTGCAGGTTGAAGAGGAGCTTGTATGCCTAAAGCAAGCTCCTAGACAGTGGTATTTGAAGTTTGACAATTTCATGAAGCATACAAACTTCACTAGATGTGACTCTGATCACTGTGTTTATTTTCAAAAGTTTAATAGTGAGGACTTCATTATTTTAACTCTGTATGTAGATGATATGCTTGTAGCAGGTTCAAGCATGAGAAGGATTAATGAACTCAAGAAGAAGTTGGCAAGTAATTTCTCTATGAAGGACTTGGGAGAGGCAAAACAACTTCTTGGCATGAGGATAACCAGGGACAAAAAATATAAAAAAGTTATGGTTGTCACAGGAAGAGTACATTGAGAAGGTTTTGAGGAGATTTAACTTGCATGCCTCTAAACATGTGACGACTCCTTTAGCAGCCCACTTCAAGCTTTCAAAGGAGTTGAGTCCCAAGAACAGGGAGGATGAAGAATACATGGCACAGGTACCGTACACATCTGTTGTGGGAAGTCTCATGTATGCCATGGTCAGTACAAGGCCGAATATTGCACATGCAGTTGGAGTTGTGAGCAGATTCATGACAAACCCAGGAAAAGAACATTGGCAAGCAGTGAAGTGGATTCTCAGGTATTTGAGAGGAACATCCAGGTTCTACTTATGTTTTGAGGGTCACAACATAGATGTGCGAGGCTATGTAGATGCAGACCATGCAGGTAATAGAGACAATGGGAGAAGCACCACGAGATATATTTTTTCTGTAGGAAGGACTGCAGTAAGTTGGATCTCTAAGTTATAGAAGATTGTTGCATTGTCTACAACGGAAGCAGAATATGTTGCTGTGATAGAAGCAAGCAAGGAAATAATTTGGCTTAAGAGATTATTGACAGAGCTAGGATATGGGCAAGTAGATTGCAAGTTATGGACTGATAGTCAGAGTGCAATACATCTTGCCAAGAACTCAGCATTTCATTCGAGGACCAAGCATATTCAGTTGATGTATCACTTTATACGGTCTCTGTTAGAGGATGGACAGCTGAACTTGGAGAAGATTGAAGGCAACAAGAATCCCGCGGACATGTTAACGAAGGTGGTTAACAGGCTGATGCCATGGAAAGTGGACTTGCAGTTGACGTGGAGGTGCCACAAGGAATGCAGTCCGACTCAGATGTCAAGTATGTTGATGTGAGACACAGTAAGGGCGGAGCAAGGGCAGAGACCAAGGGCTTCCCAGACAGAGCCTAAGGGTGGCAGTGCTGCGAGGGCGATGGCGCAGGATGAATGTACGATGACAGTCACGTCTGATGCTTAGGTTCGAAGTCAGGGTCCTGTATATTTCTCTCTCTAGGATTCTAGAGTGAGAAGTGAAAGTGTTCTGAAAATGTCCAAATCCTCAAATGAATTCTCAAGACCTCTATTTATAGAGGTTGAGATGATGATGTCATCACGCGACACGTGGCGCTCCCCGGGAGTGACACGTCACCGAGGGATCCATATCTGTCGGTGCTCCACGGACTGTCGAATCGCATATTCACCTGGCCTGCCCCACACAGCGTCACTCTGTCTATCTAGAAAGACTGGCTCCCACAGCGTCGGTGTGGCTAGAGAAACCCTTTGATCTAGCCCCAAATCCAAGCCGTTGCAGAATTCCACAGGCCTGGCAGTGGTGGGGAAGACCCGACGCCCAACTGCCAGGCAGACTAGGCGCGATGCCCTCTGAAGACCTGCTCCCATCTCGGAGTGACCCGGGGGTCATAGTCCATAGGGGTGCCAACGCAAGCCCCCAGTGCCGGAGCACATGTCATTAGAGTGGTTGCGGCGACGAACGTCGCAAAGCAATACTTGGTGCCGGGGACACGCATGATGAGAATGGCACACGGGCACGACAACGAAGGTCGCGAAGCTATAGTTGGTGCCGGGGGTACGAATGATGAGAATGGCGCACGGGAACGGCGACAAAGGTCGCGAAGCTATAGTTGGTGCCAGGGGCATGTATCATGAAGATGGCGCATGGGCGCGGCGACGAATGTCGTGGAGCTATACTTGGTGCCGGGGGCACGCATGATGCGAATGGCGCACGGGCGCGGCGACGAACGTCGCGGAGACGGTGCAATGGCACGCATAAGGTGTCCCAAAGATGGGATTTGAGTTGAGTGTACCTGTCATAACAAGATGATGAATGCAACATGTAGTAATGACAAAGTTGGAAGTGATGGTACGCGGTCGTCAGTGACGGGTCATTCAGTGGTAGTGCGCGACTTTAGGAGATGGGCATCACGGGGCGACGCGAGGTCGCGAATGACGGACGTCGTGAGGTTAATGGACGACGGACGTCGCGAGGTTAATGGACGACGGATGTCGCGAGGTTCCTGTGCGACGGACGTCGCGAGGTTGGTGCGTGACGGACATTGCGAGGTTGGACGTCGCGAGGTTGATGCGGGACGGATGTCGCGAGGTTGATGTACGAACGTCTGTAAACATCGCGGAGGTGTAAAGATTTGAGAAAACAAGTGCGCGCGGGAGGGGAGGCCATAGGCCAAAGATTGGGGGAAGGCCAAGGCCACCACCCCTAGGGAGGCCGAGGCCGACCCTAAGGGGTGGCCAAGGCCAATGGCCAACTCCCATGAAGGGAGGCCAATGCCACTCCCCCTTTGGGTGAACTACGCGCACGCCGATGGTAGGTGCTTTGATGAGCGATGACTAATCCGAGAGTTGCGTTGCGACGATCGTGTCGACGTGAATCATACCCATGTGACGAACAAGGTGCTAAAGTCACATACAAAGCGTAAGAAGCAAACAAAGTGTGAAAAAGGACTTTGTGTGAAAGGTGAAGAACCGGGGGGAAGGCCAAAGCCAACCTCCCATGGGAGGCCGAGGCCGACCCCATGGCCTTAAGTGAGGCCGAGGCCGACCCCATGGGGTTGGCCAAGGCCTTTGCCCCTTGACCCCGTTGCCCTGGTTGCGCTGTCGGTCGATGTTTTTGGTGAAGAAGTTCTTGGGTGGTTTTGGTGTGACGAACGTGCTACTGTGAGTGGTGACGTTGATGTAAAATAATTGGTGACTAAGTCGCGCGTGAGGCGTGTGAAGCAAAGAATGCATGTGACTTGGGCGCCCGCACTTTGACCTGTTCAAACCGTTGAAGAATTAACTGTTGAATCCGTTGACGTGTTCGCATGAAATGGGACCCTTATTGGGCCCTTGCGTAAGACTAGAATAGGTTGGGAACACAGGCAAAAGTTGAGCCTATGCTCAACTTTGATTAGTCTTTGTTGATGCTTCTTGGATGAGTATGACCAGCATTTGTATGGAGTTTCAGCATTGGAGTTGTATCAGTCTCCAAGTGAGAGATTGTCGTATGTGGAGCCTGATTTCAATCCAGAGACATTGTTACAATGATGTAGTGACCCGAAAGCAAGTTTCTGTGAGGTTGTCCCACATTGCTTATTCAAATAAGGTCAAAACTTAGCCCAAGTATATAAGTGTCTTGTCCCACATTGGTTATTTAAAGAAAGATCACCTCTTAGCTCTAAATAAATATACATGGTCTTGTATTGTTTTAGGTTAAGAGAGAAAACCACAACAAAGAGTGTGGGTTAGGATTTTGGTTGTAACACTGCTGAATAGTGCAATCAAAATCCGGTCATACTCCGGGGACGTAGCCATATTGGTGAACCTTGTAATTCTTGTGTTGTGCATTTAATTAATTTTTTTAAAATTTCTCGTTTCTTTGTTCTTCAATATATTGATTCGTAGTTGCTACGTTTCGTAACACTTTTGGATGATAAATTTGAAGTACGATTAGGGAGCCTAAGTGAGGTTTGTGCTCAAGAAGGGGATACCCATCAACATAGAATTACCAGGTTGTTACGTTTGCCACAGTATGTGTTCCTTGACCATGATCTTGATATATAATTGCAAACTCTATTTTTTACTCTGACCCGAATCATGTCTTTGTATTTACTTAAATGAGAAATCAAGTTCCTAGTAAGTATAAAAAAACTTAATTAGCAGCATAGCGATTGATCATAGTGTAATGTGCTCTGTTATAAGATGTTTAAGCTACAAAACCTGCAATGTCAATATGGATAGAAACATGCCACTCCATATCAATTCAACTATGTATTATATCACTCTCAAAGTTAGTGGGTCTATGGTGAAAGAAGACATGGAAGCTGAACATATTGTAATGAAATAGACGAAGAGTTCCGAAAGTAAATTAACTTCCTGATCAAAGTGTAAAAATTTGACTGGGCAGTTAATAACAAAGAAACTTAACGAGAGCGAATGAACGGCAAAAGTGAAGCTGACAATAGTTTAAAAAAATGAGAAGTTGTTTAGGGATTTGTGATTTTTTTGGGGTCAAATAGAGATGCCTATTGAACAACACAGAATCTAGATTGGTTATCATATTTAAATTGCAAGGTTCTCATTCATGTAGGCTTTCAAAGTCTAAACTAGCAGCCATTTTCTGCTTGGAAGGTTCAAGGTTTTGTTTGTACCTAGTTCACACCAATGCGGGCGATCATCTTTTGCTAGTTTTAGATTTGGCATGGTTAATTAATTATGAGTGATTTTGCTCCTTCTATGCACGAGTGGCATATGTAGCTTTCTCTAAAAGTGGTCCATCTTGGATTTTCTGGGTAGCCATTTGTTTGCAACATTTACAAAGTTTGTTTTATGCATGGTAGCAGAGTATTTTGCAACATTTGTGAAGTTTGTTTTATGCATGGTAGCAGAGTATGTTGGAGTATACTACGTGATATGGGAGTTCTCACTGCATTTAGTGTACCCAAGCGTGGTCTTCAGTGGCCTCAATATTGGAGAAAACTTATGTTGAAACTGAAAAGTAGAGTTCTGGCATTTAGGTGGCGCAACGTCATTTTCTTTTTATCTCATGGTATGCACAATTTCATACGAGAGGAGAAAATTGAACAAGAAACAAGATTATTAGTTGAGGTTGATGCAGAATTAGCAGCTGTTCAAATTCCAGATGACACGGGCAATGAGGAAGTGATAAGATCTGTCCAGCTTATGCCTGAATGGACAGCATTTAGAGAGAATTTAGCAAAGGACATGTTCGCTGAATATCAAGCTAGGCGTAGACGAGGAGTTTGATATAATAGCTAATTACATATCTGAACTGTTATTTCTTTAGCAGCTATTTTGTTATTATTGTATATCTCATCATATCTTACATTGTATATTAGAAATGTTCTCTCTTTAGGAGCTATTTTTTTGTTGAAATGACATAATATGTGGTCCATTCTAAGGAGTTATGGTGTATTTATGATGGTTGTTAGTTGAATGTTTTTGAGTTGGGTATCTGATAGTGTTGACTGATGTTATCTTTGAAGAACAAAAAAATTGGCTCATTTTTCTATTTTATACTTAGTCATCATATGTGCATTTATCTTAATGGACTCATTTTTTTCATTTTGTACATGGTCCTCGTCTGTTTATTTTCTTTCCTTTTCTTTTGCTCTTGTTGGGTGGGGTTCCTTGGAGTGGAGTATGATTTGATAAGAAAAACAAACTATTCATCTTTTTTTTTTTTCCTGACTTTAACTAATCAATTCTTAATTCAATCATTTGTGCTAACCAATCAATGGAATTACAAATTTTATTCAAATCCAAAGCAATTTCAATTCCTATGGAATTGGAATTGAATTGCAATTCCCAATTCTAATTCCAATTCCATTTGCCAATCGGACCTTTACAAAAGTCATATAGACATTGCTCAATAACAATGGTAACTACATGTGTATGTACACTAGCTAGTCCATTAAAGTACTAGCCCGTGTCTTCCATAGTAAACAAATCATCCTTATAACGTCTCCAATACAGACCATCCTTATAACGTCTCCAATATAGACCATCCTTATAACGCCACAGTACACTATCTCATGTCAATATGAAGAACAACATATATCGCTAAATCAACATGTAAATCGATGCTAGATGGGTAATAAATGACGAGCATCGATAAGAGTTCTAATGACCGTCTAAGGCAAAAGTAAGGTTTCAATGGCAGATAATGCACTCTCATGTCAAACACAAACATAGTCTAATGATACTTGATAACAAATCAGAATAAAAATATACGAGACCAAATCTGATGAATTGAGTTCCGCATAGAAATCCCTTATCTCGGTCCAAAGTTACGCTAAGCCAAGCAGCATCAATTTGGATTCTTTTGAATCAACCTAAATTGAGCAATTCCATGATCAGAATACATTATAGCCCTATAATACCCTAAACCCTTACATTTCCTAAATGATGCTCACTCTTACTCTCAAAATAATAAAAACCAATGCGGATCCCACAAACGACCAAACCTAACCAGAAAACTCCACACACTCCTGAAAACTTACTAATGATCCAAAATTCTTACTAAGTCCTTACAAAACACTTTTATGGCTTGACACAACATAAAAATGTAAAATATAAAATTTTTGAACTTTTGAATATTTTCCAATTAAAAGTAACTTTTTTAAATGCAATAAAAGTCCGTAAATAGCCATAATTATTTCTAACTCAAATCAAAGCCCCATAATTTTTGTAATAGCTTTTTAATATACATAAAAACTATAAAAACTTAAATGAAAATTTAAAAAGACGTAAAACTATTTTTAAATCATCCGTTTTGCTAAATCAAATGTGATATGGAAAAAGGTACCAAATCAACTTTGAAATTACTCAAACTTAATTCGGGACCTGACCTCTCTATAAAATAAAAACATTACTACTATAACTTTTTTCAGAATTTAATATGAACTGAATTTTAGAAAATTCAAAATAGCAAGAAATTATCAAATAAACGATTTCAAAAAAATATGAAATTTTGCTAAAGATTATAACATAGCCTAAGGTACCCTGCTACAAAATGTCATGAGTTAACAACTACGGTGCGCCAGCCCTTGCACACGCTGAGCACAACCGAGCGTGTGGTACACCTGTGCAAGCACAGTGTACCAGCCAGCAGTACACACCCGCATACCCACTTCTCTCTTCTTCCTCTCCTCTCTACACACACTCAGAACAAACATTCCAGACCCTGCACACTACCCTCATCACTAGCAAACTACACACATTACACTTGAACACAATACACACACACACACACACACACTAGTTGCACACAAACTCACACAGTGTATAACACTTACGCGTGTGCACGCTCACACACACACTTCATGGCCAACTATCACTATCCAACTATACACACACAGTCCACACACCAAACCAGGGCAGCCCCCTCCCTTTCCCTAACACACACACACACACACACACACTAGAGGTGTCAATGGGCCGGGCTTGGGCGGGTCCAGCCGACAAAATAGGCCAAGGTTGGGCTCAGGGGGTGGGGAACTGGGCCGGGCCAACAGATTTGGATATTTAGGCCCAAGCCCTAGATATCCAAATTGATGCTCTTCCTATCATCAATCGGTTTATCTTGCTGGCAGTGTTTCGCATCAAGATCCAACATACACATAGCTCAAGTGACTCAAGATTACGATGACTCCTCCTGTCATCCAACACCCTTCCGCTCACTGAAAATGCCGACTCTGAAGCAACCGTGGAGGCTTGCATCGGCAATACATCTAGGACAATTTGGGATAAAGTTTTATAAATGTTTTGACTTTGTTTCCAACAATTTAACAAATTAAAATTAACCTGTTCTTCCATTGATAAAGCAGAATAATGATTAGTATTGGCATACTAACCAATCTCATTAAAAGAGAAAAAAGTAAACGAACCTGCTGAACTAGAAGCACCTTTCCTTGATAGTTGTCTTGCTACTAGATGTTCAAGGCCCTTAAGGTATGGTGCATAATACATTTCACCATTCAAGGATGAAGCTCGCCAGCGTACCTCAGCGGAGTTATGATACAGGTTGTACAGATCCTCAAATGTTTTACTCACATTCGTTGTAAGTTTGGTTGTATCCGCATCTGTGTAGCACATTAGTCTTGCTATCTCTTGTATCGAGACGTTCATGCCATGCAACTTTAACCTAGGATCCAAACAAGTGGCTACAACAAAAATAATAGGCAATTTCTTCTGATATTTTTTTAAAACTTTTTGTCCATCTCCTTTACTATTTTTTGAAAGGGTCCTACATATCTCCATTTCGTTAACATTGTAGCCATTTTGAGAAATTCTACTATAGCGACAGGGGAGGTGGGATAGTACATACCAAACAATATATTGGTAGACGTGTAAAATACTTCCAAAAATTCGGATAGATGTGTAGTCATATGCCATTCCGCGGGAGTTGGCAAGCTTTCTGGGAACGTTGTTAGTAGAAAATGCGTATACACTTATTTGTATACCAAAACATGTAAATGTATATGGTATGTAGAGTTTCACATATGGATGACATCTGTAAGACTCCTATGAGACAAATTATATTGAACACATAAAGTTTTAAATTGTTGTGTTCTCGGACCCGAACTAGTAATAAACGCTGTCATACCCCTCATTTTGAGAAGAATATCTCCTACAGAAACACATGGAACATGAAATAATTCACCAGCAAGTACAGGTTGAAGGCTTTCCTTTAAGGTTGCAACAACAACTTTATTATTAGTAGCATTATCAAAATTGATACTCATAATCTTATTCTTTATTTTAAACGTGGTACATGCATTAATTTAATAGTAGCAACGTTAATTACATCATGCAGATAAGGAAAAAGTTTGAAAGCGATGATTCTCTTGTTCATAGTCCAATTAGAATCAATCCAATGGGCTGCCACACAAGCATAACTAACAAAAGTAAAATGAGATTGCCAAACATCATAAGTAAGACTACCATCAAAATTATCAAAATAATTAATCAAGTGTGCTTTAGCAGCATTATACTGTCTAAATGCATCGGATCTAATTGTGTTTCTATGAACTTTTTTGTACAAAGGTTGCACGTAAGTGTTCATATATCTAGAGTGCTTAGCATTATCAGCAAAACTAAAAGGTTGTTCACAGTGAATAACAAATTCAGCAAGACCGTCTCTTTGGTCTCGCTGATTATAAACAAATAACTTATCTTCAAAAGATAACTGCGTTTGGCTAAGTTCAACATAACTTTGTTTAGGTACACAGAGGGTAATGCCTATTAAGATGTTCATTACCACTACCACACGAAGATAATTTAGCACAATACTTACAGCGAGCTCTTCGAATGATGTCCACCATAAAAGCATCAAAATAATTCCAACACTCGGCCTTTATTTATTTTTTTTGCCTTTTGGACTTCTGACGGACTACCGGAAGGATTGCTTGGCCCTCCACCATGATGACCACTCATTGGGTTAAAATTCTGCCCCGGAGTAGCTTTACCCACCAAGATGCATCCCTGACTATAATGCGGGTATCTTGTTAGGACGTATATTCAAGATCTGGATGTTTTGCTTGAACTCTCAATTAGCTTGGGTATCTATACATCCTGTACTCATTCGTGCCGAAACTACATAATGGAATGGTTGTGGTGGTGCTTGGATCAGTGCTTGTGGTAGCGGTGGTTGTGGTGGTGCTAGTGATGATGATCCATGTTTGCTACGTGATTTAAAAAATTGAGACATATTTGACGCTAATTTTTTTTACTAGAATGAAAAATAATAGTAAGAGTAACTAAATACAGAGGAATAAGAGCAGTAAATAATTGAATAATAATTGTAATTGAAAAATTGAAGAGAGTTAGTACTTAATAACAAATAACAATGGTGGCAAAGCTTGTAAAATTTAGTAAGAGTAACTAAATAAAAGGAATAAGAGTAGTAAATAATTAATTAATACTTGCAATTGAAAATTGGAGAGGGTTAGTACTTAATAACAAATAATAATGGTAGCAAAGCTTGTAGAAATGTAGAATTTTAGATAAAAGAGAGTGAGGAGATTGGTGTAAAAAATATGAAAGAAATGGTGTGAATTTATAATTTTTTTAAAGTTCACAGAAGACCAAAATGCCCTTTAAAACTAGCCGTTTATAATTGTTGGGGAGGGTAAAAATGAAAAAAAAAACATAAAAGAGTTGTTAGAAATTTGTTAGATAAAAATACTCCCCAAACTAGCCGTTATTTAATTGTTGGAAGGGGGTAAAAGTGGAATGTTGCAAAAAGGGGGAAATATAGCCGTTGGGGGGAATTTGGGGGGGGGGGGGGATCTGAAAATTTTAAAGTTATGGGGTCGGGCCTGAAAGCGGGCTAAACCCAGGCCAGAACTAAAACATAGGCATGTTTCAGGCCTGACCCGGGCCTTTTTAAGGTCCGGCCGGGTTGGACTTTTTTGGGGAAAACAGACCTTTTTAAGGTCCGGCCGGTCGACACTATTCACAAAGAGGGTCGGGTCAGTTCGGGCCAATTTAGGGAAGGGTCTGGCAAGCCCGCGGGTAGCCCTGCTCTTTTGATAACTCTAACACACACACACACACACACACACTGCACAGACTCACGCCATGACTGCTCTCTCACACACACACACACACATACCACTCACACTTCACGGCCACCATGGCTGCTCTCACACTCTCCCCTCATAGCTGTTCCCCTTCCCCCTCCCCTTCACCACAATACACACACAATTACACATTACCTACACCACCCACTAAAACACTAAAAATAAAAGGAAAAAAATGGGTGGAAGCTAGATTCAGACACCAGTCTCTCATTTACCCCCCTTCTAGCTGTAACCAAATAAAAGTCCCATATGCTCAATTTCCTCCTGCCCCTCTCCCCTTTTCCCTCTATACATGACTTTCCAAAATTAAAGAGTTGACAAGACAAAAAAATCAGATTTTTATATTTTTAATTATCTAATAACCCCATTTTTTTTTTAAATTTTACCTAACCCATTTTAATTTCCATTAACTTCCTATTGTATCCAGCTTCACTAGTCTACAACGTCCGGTTATCTAAAAATGTTGTTAAAGGTTGTAAAAAAATATCGCTTATGCCAATCGACGCTAAATATTGCTTAAAATTATCGTTAAAGAAATTAAATAATTGGCTAAAAAATATGCAGGTTTGGGGTATTACAGATAGTGAGTGAGAGAAGCACTTTAGTTGTGATTATGAGAGAAGGATCATAAGGACTGATCTAGAGGAATTGTATGAGTGGTTTCTTCATGAAATATCTAAAGGGAATTCCATATCAGTATTTTTTTATACCACATGATTATTTTTCAACAATCGTTGTACTCTTAAACATTATTTGTTCTGAAATCTTGCCCCAATGCTTGTCTTGAACATTGGTAAATATCTTAATTTTGAAATACGTTTGTGTCACGTGGCTTAGGTACGTGACCAATGACAATGCTCCAACGATTTGCTTATATGGATGATATGATACAACTCAGTTTTGGCGATTCCCTTTGAGGATATTGGAAGCAAGATACTGAAGTGTTATGTTTGATGCGTAAATTGGATATTGAATTAGTTTACTAATTGTTCGGGGTACTAAGCCAAGGTTGCATTGACTATTTGACTATCTAATATTTGAGTACAACTTTATTCGCTCGTGAATGACCTCGTCCCTGAGAAGCTGCGCAGAATTTATACGGTGAGCCATGACACATTAACAGATTTGGTGACATGTGTTTGCAAGAAGTTTGAGTTCCATGGCATCCTGTGTAGACACATTCTGTGGTTTTTCACCAGAAGAATATCAAGGCAATCCCCGATAAATATGTCCTGCCACGGTGGATGAAAGGTGCAAACAGGTTGCACGGTACCATTGCCTTTCCAGAGCACCCGAATAGTGACTTTGAAGAATCAGAGACGTTGCGGTATAATCATCTGGTGACAATGTTCACCCGTTTGTCCGTAAAAGGTGCTGCTACAATGGCCACATATAAACATCTCCTCGAGGTAGCTCAGCAGCAAGAGCCCATCGTCGACCAGTTGGAAGCAGCTTCAGTCAGCAATGCGGTTGACATGAGCCTATAACGGGATCAGAAGATGACGAGCTGGGGGAGGAAGACGACAATGATATCTGGCCTTTGGACCCAATTATATAGCAAATGAAAGGCCGCAAGAGATCTACGCGGATGAAGAGCTCTATTTAACAGGCAACTCAACCTAAAAAGCTGAGAAGGTGTGCATTGTGCAACAAAATGACCGACCATGACAAGCGGAACCATTTCAAGGCACTGGGGATAAGTCCAGGGAGTTTGCAAGACGATGAAGAAGATGACGCCGAAGATGAGGAAGAAGCAACTGCAGTGGACCTTTAGTTTTTTGTATAAGCCATCAAGTTTGTTTGACATTTGCAATAATGCGTAATATTTTTTTGATGAGATTATCTTTCGACCGAAGACTGGAAGGTTATTTCTGATGGACCTATTAGAGCCGCCATCAAATCTAACTTTAAGTTTTTTTTTATTTGGCTTGTCCGCTACACTATGTAGCCGACGACGCAACAGACACCCAAATTTTTAGTATTCTAGAATGTCTGCGGCACAATATAGCGGACAATCCGCGGCAGAATATAGCGGACAACAAAACTCTTGGTATGCCTTATGTCCGCTACACAATGTAGGGAACGTGTCATACTTCTTTAAATACCAATCAGATCGGCATTTCTTCTTTCTCCCGTCAAACTTCTCTGTCTCGAACATCTCACCCACCCCTGACCCCCTCTTCAACGACCGTCCTGATGGCTTCTGCTTCGATGAACAGGGACGTTTCAGTCGGTAGATACTACTTCAAGGTCATGACGCCTGGGTTTCATACAGAACTTGTAGGCCATCCCTCTTTCTATGTGTTTTCATGTGCGTTAAAAGTTTTATCTTTGGTTAAAAACTTACCTGTCTTATATTGAATGTGATAGGCCATACCTGTAGCCTTTTGCAGATTGTTTACCACACTTTGGTTCGAAACAACTTTAACCAGCCGCAAGGGGTCATGGCTTGTTAAAATCAAGAAGAAGCGCGGCCAAGAGCAAATTTGCTTCGAAGAGGGTTGGAGCAATTTCTGCGAGCAGCACGACCTCAATGAAGGGGATTTTGTACTCTTTGAACACAAGGGGCATATGCGTTTTCAAGTGACGGTGTTTGGCCATAGTACTTGTGAAAAAGCTTTCCCCCCATGTTGAACTCTGAGCCCTAATTTTGTGTAATTTGAACAATTGTGTAATTTGAAAATTTTTGTGTTATTTGAACTAATTTAAGGTTGTTAATTTTGCATTAGAGAATTGTGATTATTGATCGTTGATTTTAGGTTGCTAATTGATGATTTTTTATTGTTAATCGTGCATTTGAGATATTGAGGTTGTCATGGTCGGTCATTTGGACGTCCAAATACAGAAACTCTGATCTCCAACACTTAAAAAAATTGTTCCCTCTACGTCCGCTACACTGTGTAGCGGACGGCGCAGCAGAAACTCTCAACTTGAACACTTAGTGATTTTTTGGGTCTATGGACGTCCGCTACACTGTGTAGCGGACAAGGAAGCAGAAACTCTCAACGTCAACACTTAGAAAATTTTCCCCCACTTAAAATTTTTTTTTCCCTCTACGTCCGCTACATTGTATAGCGGAAGGCGAAGCAGAAACTTTTAACTTAGTAATTTTTTGGGTCTATGGATGTCCGCTACACTGTATAGCGGACGGAGAAACAGAAACTCTCAACGTCAACACTTAGAAAATTTTCCCCAATTTTGTTCCCCCACTTAAAAAAATTTTGTTCTCTTTATGTCCGCTACACTGTATAGCGGACGCGAAGCAGAAACTCTCAACTTCAACACTTAGTAATTTTTTGGGTCTATGGGCGTCCACTACATTGTGTAGCAGACGGAGAAACAAAAACTCTGAACTTCAACACTTAGAAAATTTTTGTCTTTGGATGTCCGCTACACTATGTAGCGGATGACGAAGCATAAACTCTCAATTACTACACTTAGAAAATTTTCCCCCATTCTCAATTACAACACTTAGAAAATTTTCCTCCTTTTTGTTCCCCCACGTAAATTTTTTTTGTTCCCTCTACGTCCGCTATACTGTGTAACGAACGGATCAGCAGAAACTCTCAACGTCAACACTTGAAATTTTTTTCTGTATTTGGACATCCGCTACACTATGTAGCGGACAGATCAGTGTAGCGGACAGAGAAGCAGAAACTCTCAACTTCTACACTTAGAATATTTTTGTTTTTGGACGTCCACTGCACTGTGTAGCCGATGGGGAAACAGAAACTCTCAACTTAACATTGATTTTGTGGGTCTTTGGACGTCCGCTACACTGTGTAGTGGACGGGGTAGCAGAAACCCTCAACTTCAACACTAAGGAAAATTTCCTGTTTTGGACGTCCGCTACACTGTGTAGCGGACGGAGAAGTAGAAACCTATACATGAACAACTAAATTTTTTTCCCCCATTTTGTTTCCACCATTCAATCATTCTTAATGAGAGCAAAAAAAATCAACTCTAATCAAAATCTAATCAAATCAACCCAAATCAAATGTCCACTGATATGGACACAAATCAGTCAAATCAATCAACATCTTCAACACAAATCAACTGATCTCAACACAAATAAAATCACACCAATGACAGCTTTCTAAATAATCATGATTTATTAAAAAAATTATTGTAATGGTAAAATGTCAACTGGGGTCCTCATGTTGAGCCGGATTCTCGTTCTTAGACGGATTTTCAATAAACCTAACCGCTCTAGACCGACCTTTCAAAATTTGCCAAGCTATCCTATATCTAAAGCGTTCTACGCATTCTTGACTCCAGGCGACTGCCCTGAGGCTCTTAGACCGACAAATGTAATCCATGTACATGTAAAGGAAGATGCCGCAGTCCGAAGTATTATGTTGCTTGGGTCTCCTCTTCATCAATTGGAAATGGAGCTTTGGCCATGCCGGTACAGGTAGACCACGGATAGCATGGACCATGGCACAAAATAGATTATACGAGAAACAGAAAACGACGTAAGACACGAGTTAATATTTACAATTGGGACGTTAGAATAAGCATTAAACAACAATCATAAGATTACCATAGAGTCCCACTGGGCTTTATACATCCGCAGCACAGGTATGTGGAGGGTATCGTCGTGGAGAATGTTGATCACCGATACGACTTTTTCTGTTGGTTCATAGCAAACCAAGTACTAGTGGCTTTCCCCTAGAAATGGGATTAGAAACACATGGGCAACCATTGCGCTCACTGGACTATCCCTATTCAGATATGCTCGTAGGTTATCCGACGGTCTCCACTGGCTCAACTTTTTCTTCCTCCTTCGTTCGACCCACTCATGCAATTCAACCACTAGGAGGCTATGAAAAAAGGCATCCACCAAACATACGCCCGGATATTCATCCAGCCGCTCCCGGCCTCTTTCCTTTAGAATCTCCACGTAGGTAGAGATGACGCTGTTGTCTAACCAACTCCTCGGAGCCAGAGATAATATTTCTTCCCACGAGCAACAATAATCTATGCCCTCCGGGTGATTCACATTATATAACGCTTTGTCCCCGGGGAACCCGCTAAAATACCGCTCTCTGATAATTTGGCATTTATGCTACTTTAGGGGCTTCAATGGATGCCCTTTGTGATAATGCCCTCGGGGGTCGACTGACGGATCTTGCACTCCTTCAAGGGGGTAGACTGGGGGATATTGCCCTCCTTCTGCAACAGATGGTCCTGCCCACGGGACAATTGGCAGTGTCTCGGACAGACTGATGTTTTCGAAACCCTAGTCCTGCATGACTTGACTCTGAGAGAGGGGTTGAGGTTCCGAGTCCAGAAGTAAAGAGAAGGAGGGCGCACTGTACTCTTCCCACAACGCTTGAGCCTGGCCCATGGTGCTTGGCGGTCCCCAATCACCACCCATTCCCGGTATAGAGGGACCACAGTATCCCTGGCTCACCCTCGAAGTCTGTCCCGAAGGATCATCGTCTCCTTCGCTCACATAAGGGGGCTGCCACCATAGATAACCCATTCCCTGGTTGACGCCCGAAGGCTGTCCCGATGCTTGACGCAAAAAATTCCCACAGCCAAAAAGCCAACGCTTCAGCCTGTTGGCGAAGCTCCTCGCCCATTGCATCCACCAAATCCTTCTGCTCGCTCAACTTCTGGAAGAAGGCAAATGAGGCATTAACCTATATCCAAAGAGATAATAAATAAGTAACTTCATTTCAACATGCACGAATCATCAAGTTCAATTAAAAGCACTGGTTGGGCAACTTACCAAATTGTATGCCATGTACTCATCGATCTGACTCCTAGAGTGGTACTTCTCACCGCGTTCAAACCTTACTGGGGCTACTCTCCTTCTCGTCGGTGTATTCGGATTTGGAACCATTGTATATATATATACAATGATTCCAAATCCCAATACACCGACGATACTTGACCTTGTGATCTCTGGTGGTGCAGGACACCTCCAAATGCAGTCCACTGTCCACCTCCTTCTACACTCGACCATAAATGTGACTTTTCATAGGCTGCAATCTCTTGTGTCAACGAAAATCCAGCTCAACCTCAAAAAACTAAACCATAGAGAAACAGGGATGTACACCTTTTCTTTGATAATAAGTAGCTGGTACACACATCTTAGCCCACTTTAAAAAGCAACTGATTAAAGCAAAAGTTAACGCATCAAATTCTTGTGTTTCAGACTTTCCTGTTCAATGGCCATTCTTTAGTCAGTCGGTCACCCCACAAAACCAACAAGAAGACAAACTAGACCCCACCTAACCAAACCAAACCAACCCAAAAAGCAAATTGCTTATTCTATCTTTTCCTTTCAAAAATTGGAAAGTAAAATGCTTATCACAATCAAAACTTCTACGATGTATCGGCCACCATCTTGAAAAAAAAATAAAAAATTCATCCTGGGTTCCCTCCTCCTCTTCCCCTCCAGCCCCCACTCCCAAATGACCCTCGTAGTGTAACCAAACGACCCCCATTCTTATGTAATACTCCACTGTATTGCAAGTCTAATCCCTTATTCATTCTTATGCAATATTCCAAGTGTTGCCCATTATTCCATTCTTATTCTTATGAAGTCTTCCACACACGCACACTGTTGAATTATCATGCCCGTAGTTGTTAGAGAGAGCTCAACAATAGCAGAACAAATGGGATACAGAATACCCAGAAACCAATCCATAACAGAAACAGATCCAATCCCACCACAAATCCCTTCCATCATCCAATCCACCCGCTGCAAATCCACCATTTCCTCTCTCCTTCTCTCCACATTCACCCCCACCACCTCCACCACTGACGAATCCATCACCACCAGTAAGAAAAAGAACCCCACGTCTGCTAAATTCAGGGGGCTAGGATGTGCTGCACCGCCACAGGTGTCGGTGCCGGCGGTGATTCGTACGTCCGCGAGCTGGGAAGAAAAGAAGGGGAGGAGAAAGAAGAAGAATAAGGGGGGGCCAGGCCAAGGTGGGGTGGCAATGGGGGCACCTACAAACAACCCACCATTGGTGTCATCATCAAGCTGTGTGGTTGTTCCTGATGTTTGGTGTGGTCCTGGAATCGGTTTTACTACTGATGCTGCTTCTGTTGATTGTGTGGTGTCACGGAGACCTGTTTCAGGTAGAGGCAAAATCGATGGTGACAAGATCAATCACAGAGAGGTATTATTTGTTTCATACTTATTAGTGTTATTTCTCTTGTTTTCATGTCTATGATTACCTAGAATGTTCACTGGTTGATCTTTCTGATCTTCATCATGCGTAAATGACCAAGATTTTTAGAACAGTAGCTTTGGTTTTTTTTTTTTTTCCCTTCTTCTTCTTTTGGTTTTTTTACTTGGTGCACTTGGATTTTTGGCTGATTTGGAACATTGTGGTGTGAGTATAGGATGATATTCAGAAAAATTTGGCTGTAACACTAAGGGGTCGGTTCAACCAGCACTGGCCTTTGATACGTCTCGATAGGTGGACTTAGTATGGTGCACATGTGACCTTGGAACCAAAAACTAAAGCAAGTAAATTTTGGTAGTCTTCTTCTGTTGGGCAACTCAGTACTTTTGTTGTATGAATGCCTCCTATGACCTTAAAACAAAAAACAAAAGACATGAAATATTGTTAGACTAATTTTGTTAATCATTGATGTTTTGAAGCAGGGCAACTAGTCATTTGATTATATGATAGCCATCATTTTCCTTCTTCCCGTGTAGTGACTTACTGCTGCACTTTAGTATATTTGACTTGCTATCAGTCCTCTACAATTATTCCCATTGTCTTCTATTTTGGAACTGGATTGCTTGACGGGCTTGACTCTGTTGTTCCTCAAGCTCTACCTATTTTTGGTTATTAATCTGACTTGCACCAGGGCACCGGGACATTATTTGGTATGTTTTGCTCAGTCGCAAATTGACTGTTAACCTTACAAACCCTAAGTACTTGTACAGACATAACACCACAACCAAAAAATAGTTTTTCTTCTTTTTAATGCTTTAATTATCAGGTGTCTACAATTTCCAAAATGCAACTTGCAAATGCAACTTACGGTTATCAGCTTTATCATACCGGAAACTGATTTATTTTTGGGGTTTAATGGCAGCGATCTTCCTGTACCGGGAGGAGAATGGTGAACCCTGAGGAGATATCCTTTTTTGATACTGACCCTGCCATTGGAAGATCACGCCCCCCATTGGATGTATTTGGATCTCGGCATCATCGTCATGTCCGACATCGCTCTCCTGATGGTCTTGCTGAGGTTCCTCCAACTTATTTTCCCTTTTGTCTTATCCTGCAGTACAGCTAGTTGAAACATTGTTTGTGTCTCGGGCTAATTCGAATTTACTTTTTAAGAGTCATTTTCCGAGTGTAAGTTGCAAAGCTAATACTTTACACTGTTTGTTCAGACCCTTTCATGCTCTTCTATACTTGGTTTATGCCTGTGATAATATTGACCTTAAAATGCTGCAAAGCGCACCTGGCATGCCTAATGCAGACGAGTACAAGGGAAGTACAAGATGCCTCCTGTTATGGAGATTAGGAAAACAAGGGAGGAAGAAAGCACTAGTCTCGTAATTGTCAATAGTTGGTATGTTGAAAATAGTTGAACTAATTACATTAACCTTATTATATATAGGCTAACCAAAAATCCGTATCGGAAACTGGATTACTGTTGTACTAATTGAAGGCTAACAAGGAGAATAATCTTGACATTTGGTTGGTTGCCTACTAGGTCTTTCCAAAGAGCCTTGAGGAGCTCTTCTCTATTAAGCTGTTTCTTTCGAAGAGAGTCCATTTTCTTAGGCCGTGATTCCCACGTCCTAATAAAGCTAACAAGTCTATCAAGAAAAGCAGCCTTGGACTGTCCTAGCACTGCTAGGATTTGGGTAGGTTCCAATGTGAAGGGTCCAAATGAAGAGTCCTATTGAGAAGACCCACTGCTCGATATAAGTTTGTTACGACGGCTTAATCTACCATGATGGATGACATAGTCTAGGTGGGAGTCATCCTAGAGTGCCAAATTTTTTTTAATACGAAATAGAACCTTAGAATTGAAAATTTCGATTTTCTATATAGGCTTTGTAAGGATTGGGATGGTTAAGATCAAAGTAAGCCCTAAGATCAATGGACCATATTCACCACTACAGTGCCAATTACCTAAAGGGGTGCAACTTCACGAGGGTCCCGCCATTGCAAGGTTGCTTGAGGGTTGATTTACGCTGCCTTACCCCCAAGTTATAACAGCACAATGAAAATATCCTTACACTGTAGTTCGATTGCCCAACATTTTGATAAAACGAATTTGAGTATATCAATTAAAATTGAAAGTAAACATTTACAGTCGACACTCTAGTAAGTAAAATTCAATATCTTAATTATCCCTAACAGTTAATAATCTCTCGGGAAAATGACTCCAGTTCATAGGGTAGACTTTATATATTCCTATACTTTATAGTCAATATTTTGTGAAAAATCCCATGTGCTGTTATCTACTATTATCAACTTTAAGAGAGAGAATATATGCACCTGTTAATATTATTTCATAGGGTAATTATAGACAGATGTCCTGTACTTATTGGTAGGCCTGGCAAAATGGGTGGGTGAGTCGGGTTTGGATTTGGGTCAAATGGGTTTGGGTAAAATGGGTCGCTGACCCATTTAGACCCATTTATTTGTGGATCAATTAGGTCAATAGTTGAATGGGCTGGTTTAACCCATTATTTCAACATGACCCATTAACAGCACACCCTCATAGCCATATTTAACAATACCTCCGTCTCAACACCGCCAACCCAACCTAGATTACATTGCCGCCACCACCTTCTCCGCCTCAATCCCAAACTTCACCACTCAGCTCCTCCACCTCACCACCCCTCATAACCCATCCTCACAGGTGCCTATCATGACGGCGCTGACCGGCCACGACGTGGTGGCAGCACATCCCTGTAACGGTTGATCCATCAGATTTTCGCCGGCGGTGGTTCATTTGCTGGATCAAGATCGTAATTGGAGTCCGATGTGAAGGACTACCATCACGGGGCTATGTCATAGGTCTACGAAGGTGCAAGAAGACTTATGATTCGGAGAATCAAGGTTATCAAACAGAAGGACGGGTCAGGGATTTTATAAGAAGCCTGAAGGAGCCCAAGGCTCTGACTTGATTCAGCTTGAGGATGACGATGCGGTCGGAGTCTGAGCTGACGATGATGTAGTCCTTGTGAGCACTGGTGAGGCAAAAGTGGCGAGGGAGTGGATGGAGGTGAAGGCGTCGACGAAGAGGAGGGTCTGGAGCTTGCTGGCGTCGTCGGGGCAGCGGAGATCGAGGGACTTGCCCCCAGAGAAGCTGCCATTGATGGTGCTGGCCACATCAATGGCCTGGTGAGTGAGGCTGTACAGGAATAAGAATTTGACTTGTGAAAGTGGAAGGCAGTGAAATGCAGATGTTTGGTTTTACAAGGGCACAATGAGCCCCACATGATAAATAAAAAGATGGAAGTAACTCGAAAGTTGATTTAAAGTTTGTGTGTGTGGGTTAAAATATGTGAGAGTATGTATACGGATAAATGGACACCCATTTGCAACCCACCTAAACTTGTGGGTAACTGGGTTATAAAATAAATGACCTGTTTAAGATCCAATTATTAC
Source organism: Escallonia herrerae (assembly GCA_033070095.1). Taxonomy (NCBI): domain Eukaryota; kingdom Viridiplantae; phylum Streptophyta; class Magnoliopsida; order Escalloniales; family Escalloniaceae; genus Escallonia; species Escallonia herrerae. Next base: position 40,967 of record JAVXUP010002107.1, on the reverse strand, counting down.
ATGAGTGGGTTTGAGTGAGCTTTAAGTGGGGGGATTTGGGCTGGTAAATGGGTTTTGGTCTTAATTGCCACCCCTACTTATATTGGGTAAACGTGCCATCAGTTCGATATCTATTTAATGTTTCAATGCCATCCTCAAACTACCATTCTGTGGAGTATTTCGTCCTTTTCGTCAATTTTGAATGTTTGACGGTCAAGTTGAGGGCAAAACAGTAAAACGGCTAATTGTCGGTAAAAAAACAAAAAGACTAATTGGGTAACGAACCCAGTAAGTCAACTCATTGAGTCCCGCTTCAACAACCTCAGAACTCAGTGAGTTCAATCCACGACCATCCTTTGCCAACACCGCCATCGCAATCTACCACCACCGCCATCCCAATCCACCACAATCACCATCTTTATCAACTAGAGCCAGCAACCTAGCGCCACAACCACCCATTATGACCGACATTTGTGTCACTATAGCCATTTCAATCCACTACCAGCACTATCCTCATCCACCACCACCGTTTCGATTTGCTACCATCACCACCATCCTGATTTGCTACAATCACCAACCCATTCGCCATAGGCGGTGGTTTCATTGCTGTCAATTTTCTGCAAAACCAATTGGATCTTGATTGAGATCGTGGGGGTTGTGGATCGATGTATGTGTGTGCGTATGCACGCTTGTAATGGTTGTGTGTGGCCAGTTGGAGGTGGAGGCAGTGGCGCACCCAGGGTTTTAATGACCGGCGGCATAGGGGCAGTAGGTGTAGCGGTGCTCAGGTTCAGGGTGGTGATTTTGGAGAAGAATCGGGTCGAACCAGGGTCCGAAGCGAGTCAAAACCGAGCCAAGCAATTTTACCTCCCCTTTTCATCCATGTCAGCCACTTGGAGCTGGACCTTCTCTTTTCTTTTTTCTTGGCCAAATTTGTCCTTCATTTTGACCACCAATTGGTCAAAATTGACGAGAAGGACCACATTGTCCAAGGAAGTTGACATTGAAACAGTTAATAGTTAGTGATTCCTGGCACATTTACAATTGATAAAGGACCATTTTGTGCAATTTGCTCTTTCTCCTATACAGCACATCTATTTTCAAGAAGATTATACCAATATAGTCTTCCTTTTTCGTGTGTAAGTTGATTAACTAATGAAGAAGGGAAAGGCAATACGACATGTATAATGCGTCACTGAAAAAAAGAAGTACAAAAAGCAAAAGGCTTCGTCTTCAGATTTTGCTCTCCAACTTTGTGCATTAAATTATTAAGGAAAATTGAGATACAAGCAAGTGCAAGAAGCTCATCCTACACTAGTTTAGAATGATATCAAGAGCTTTTCTATATCTGAGGTTAAATTGAATCTGTACTTTTTCATACTAGGTTTGGAGAAATTTTTATTTGTGATAGGGACCTTTTATCACGAACAAAAGTTTGTGAGTTCACTCAACAAGTTAATACTAAAAATTAACGATCCTTGAACCTCCCTAGATTATCGAGTATAAGCGATAGTATATCTTTAATTTTAGTATAATGGATTATCTGTTTATGTTTTCACTTAAAAGCTATAGTATGATGCCCTTAATTTAGTCTCTCTCCATATTTTGTGGGCTGAGAGTTTATAGAAAAGCTAATGTATAAGTGTTGGCACTTAAATTTCAACCCAAAGATTATTTAGGATTCATACTGGACGGTTCAAACAAGACAAGTAGGTTTCGAACTTTATCAAAGTTCGAATCCACACCATTTGGATTGAAGATTAAACGTGCACAAGGTTCACTACTGATCAGTGGGCTGAAATTCAAAGGTTTTTGTGGGCCTGACAACGTTTCAAACTTCACTGAAGTTCGAACTCACATGTGGACTCGGAGATGGATTTTGTAAATCAATGGGCCATTGAGGTTTCGAACCCTTTAAAGTCTGAAGCCCAAGACCAAGAAGGATATTCATCACATGATTGAATTATCTTCTGGGGAAGATAAGCCAAATGGAGGAAGACTTATTTGGAGAAACAACTTGATAAGCTTCAAAAGATTCCTGTGGAAGCCTCTATAAAAGGAAAAGACAAATCCTACGTAGAAAGGGAGGAGAAGTTTCAAAAGAGTCAGAGATAGAAAGAGAAAAGAGAGAAAACACAAGCTCTACAGAAACCTTCAAGCACTATGGCTTATGGGTATAGGGTTCCAACCACCGGTTGGTTGAAAACTTTGTAACTCAAGGGTTAATTCCCGCATTCAATAAAGTTTTGTTCATCTCTTTTACATTTCGCGTTTGGTTTTATTTAGTTTATCTAGAATCGGAGGTTTTCGTCAATAGTTCGTTCGACGATGTAATTAACGATCTCACAGGTGTTTGATCGGAGACGGGATCCCCACAACTATAAAGTAAACATCGGCGCAAAATTCAACGTCGATGGATGTTTGTTCGCATTTGATTTTAGATCGAACCTTTGTTCTTTAAGGTCACTAAACCGCCCAGTGGGACAATGTCTCTCCTCCCATCTCTAGATAAAGAAACCAACATCTCTTCTCTTTTGATTTTTATGAAAAACATACTCACTGCATCTTATGGCTTACAGGGACGCAGAAGTCGTAATAACTCGACCAGAGTATGTTCTGATAATCAAGAGGCCTTCTTCACCAGAGTTCGGCCGTCTGACTCTGTGGAAAGACGCCCTTCTCAGGGCACCCACCCGAGAGGCCTCGGGGCACTTCGATCGCCTTGTCATTTCGAGGGTGGCATCACCTGTCCCACAGATCTCAGAACGCTTTGTGCGTCCTGTCGTCCCAAGGACAGCATCACACGTCCATGAAGCCTCGGGACGCTTTGTTCGTCCTAACGTTTCGAAGGCAATGTCGCCGGCCCAAGGGTCCTTAGGACGCCATCGAGTTCCTATTGACTCAAGGGTGGTGCCTATGGCACCTCCAGTCTAGCGGACTTTGGGATATTACACTCGTCCCGTGGCACCTCCAGTTTAGAGGACCTCGGGATATTACACTTGTCCAGTGACCCTTCAATCTGCCCATGCAGCAGGCAAAACCCTTCTAGAAAAGACAGCTGAGGACGTAAAAAAACGACAGAAGAACTTGTCCGATCTGCCAAAGATTTTCTCCGGCGAGGAAGTTCGCTAAAAAGGGTAAGCTCTCTTGCTGCAGCAAAGGAAGCAAACGAATTGGCAGCCCTTGCTATAGCGGTGGTGATTACTGAGCCTTATGAACACAGTTGTTCACATGGTGAACCAAGCCAAAAAGGCGCGGGAGACTGCAGTAGCAGCTAAAAATGCAGTCCTTTCAGAAATAAAACCTTGAACAGAAAAGCCAGAAAGAGCCGGTTCGACTCTTCGTAAGCCAGTGCAATTGTACCAACCTAAAGTCTTGGTGAAAGGACGATTTTTAACCTTGGATGAAAGACGATCGGGTCGGACACTGGCAGCCCAAAACCCAGTTCCTCGGATTCGATTGCCAAACTTGAACCAAGTTTCAAGCACTCATCGATACTCGAGTCGGAACTCTCACAAAGTTCATCTGGATCTTCATCAAGATCCAAACCTTCACAAGGCTTCAAATTCTCGTCATCCTCACCTCAGTACGATTAGAGGAAGCAATGCAGGGTTATCGGCCTATCGAAAGAAGTCAGATGATGTTGCAGTATTGCCTTCTTTGGCTGTTGGGGCTTGTCCTTCGGCACCGCCTGAACCATCTAATTCTTAAAAGAGGAGGCACAAGAAGAAGAATGTTAGAAATAATGACTTTGGAAACTCCGTTGGAGCGAATGTTATAGCGAGCCATTGAAAAGGCGCTTGGTACGGAAGAACAAGCCGTCCCAATATTTGCCCCAGACAAATCCGGATCAAAGTCAGGATCCGCATGTGTAGAGGTGAGAGGCGATGAAAGAGGGGGAAAAGGCCAAGTTCGAGATGTACCTGCCTCGGTAAAAGCAACTACAAGTAGGAAACAAGTTGCCGCGCTAAGATCAGGACTTGTGATGAGATCCATGAGCCAAAGCATTCCTATTGATAAAGATGGAGTAGTGCACAATAAGGTCACAAATCCGTTGTATGGGACAGGCAATTCCATTTTCATAGAAGAGGACTTTCCAGAAGTAAACTCATCTTCGACGTCCTCCTCGTCTTCTACTTCTGGGACTGTAGTAGGGAAAATAAATGACAAAGGCAAAGCTGTATCGGTGATGATGACTGGGAAAAGCCAAAATTCCCAGACAACTCAAGAACAAATTTTAAAGATGCAAGAACAATTGGAACAAAAGGAGCGTGAAATGGCAGTTTTATGTCTGCGAAATTGCAGGATCTCCAGGCTCAGCTTACAAATAAAGCTATTGGATCAGGAAATGTCGATACAGATTCTTCAATGAGACAGAAGGAATCTATGGTACCGCCAGAGCTTGGGGCTTCAGGGAGTAAGGTACCTCCTAGAGAGGGTGGATATCCCTATGCAACCATGAACCCATTAAATGGAACCATGAACCCGGCACTAATGGCCATGATTGATGAAATGGTTCGAAATCAAGTTAAGAAAATTAGAGAAAAGGAAGACGAGGGCTTCCGAATGATAACAAAACCATACCCTTCATGGATAGATGCCGTGCCATTTCCTCCCGGCTTTTCTCAGCCAGATTTCAAGATGTTTGATGGAGTAGGAGACCTGAGGCAGCTTGTAGCTCATTTTCTTGTCACAATGCGGACCTACCATGGACAAAGAAATCCCAGAACTTCTTGAACCCTGAGACAATCCTCTGAAAAAGGGTTGTCGCCCTGTACTTTAGTCACTAATGGCAGTCAGACTTAATGTGTATACAAAATTGTCTATGTTGATGTTTTTCTTGTCTCAACTTCTGATCATCTGAACACCTTGTTTTATGAACTAAAGAAGTCCTTTGACTATGACATATGTTAAGGTTGACCCTAGATCACACAAAGCAGCATTGAGATAAAAGTTTAAATACATATCTTCAATTGCCTAAGGCGGTGATGTTGGTAGCGAACACTAGATAGCCTTCAAAAGGCACCTGGAATAGGCACTTGAAGAAATTCCGTAGAGTAACTACGTAGTTGAGATGCTTATGTCACACCGATATTCCTGCATTGAAGATTCCTTATAATTATCTATGCTGGTATTTTTTTTGGCCCAATACGTGAGCATCTGAGCACTTGTTTTATGACCTAAAGAAGCCCTTTGACGTGACACCTTTGAAGCTTGACCTTAATTCACACAAAGCAGCATTGAGATGCAAGTGCAAATGCATGCTTGAATTGCCTAAGGTGGTGACGTTGATAGCGAGCACTAGGTGGCCTTTAGAGGCAGGAGAAACCTGTGTTTGATTGGAGTCGACGCATGAACGGATTCCGTAGAGTTACTACGTTTTTAAGGTGCTTATGTCAGACTCATATTCCTGGGTTTGAGATATATTACAATTTATTAACCTCAACTTGCAAATGAATTCTAGGAACCTTCACATTCTTGCTTTAGCAATTGTAATGTTAATATGCCAATAGCAGTGACAACTTTTCTCTCTTATATTCAATACCTTGTTACAGCTATTATGTAACTTCTTTTTGTTTGTATATGATGGAAAACCATCCCGAATCAGGCACCCTTTGGGCTCATGGTTGCAACCGGAAACTTCAATATATTCAAAACATCATAGGGCAGAACGTTGATATCCTTACTTGTCAAAATAATATGCTTGGCATATTTTCTTGACCCTTCGCTAATTCTTGCCGGTCATGTATTTCTATGTTCTATTGCTATAGTCAAATAGAATACCAACAACCAGAGGACCAGTTGATCAGTTTTACTCTCTGATAATTGGAACGTTATGCTTATTCTTTCATTAATAGCAGCGGCCATGATGTACCTGTTTTCACTTAGTAAGTGGATGCTTCTGTCTATATTTGACTGTTCTTACTAGGGTTTAGAGATAGTAATGAGTTTGCTGTCTAAATGCAGATTGTCATGCTCCAAAGCAGCTTGCTGATGGGGGGAAGGTCGGACAGACTTGATCGGTACCAGGACCTAAGACTCGATGTTGATAACATGTCATACGAGGTCTGTCTTTGTTAGTAAATCTTTGCACTTCTCCATTATATGCTTGATGGATTTTTCACTATCCTAACTCTCTCTTTAACTGGTGTTGCAAACAGGAGTTACTTGAACTTGGCGATAGAATTGGGTACGTAAGTACTGGTCTAGAAGAGGATGAAATAATCCGCTGTCTCAGGAAAACTAAGCTCTCGATTTTGGACGATTTGTCGTCACATTTCCGGAAGGAGATGCAGTGGAAGTGCAGTATTTGTCAGGTTGGTTCGTCGAAACAGTTGTTTAAGTTCCTTCTTCGGTTGTGCCATCAATACTTGTTTTTAGGATATCATACTCATTGAGGTAATCAAATTACATTCTCTCTTCATTCAGGAGGAATATGAAGCAGATGATGAGATGGGCAAACTGGATTGCGGACACTTCTATCACATGCAATGCATAAAGCAGTGGCTAGGGCAGAAAAATGCTTGCCCCATCTGTAAAACCTCAGTTGTGTCCGAGGAGTAGACTGGTGAACTTTTCCCCTCTCGTCCTGCGCTGATGTCTACAAAGTTGCTTCTGCGTCTCTATCAGTGTGTAGATTTGCTCTTCATTATAAGCAAGAAAACGTTCTTTGGTGCTGTATTCCAATACCGTTGGAAAAAAAAATAAATTATGTGTTCGGACTTTTTGCCGTAAGCAGTACCTGTTTGACTGCAATCTACTAGACATCAAAAGTTTTACATTGATATATTTTTTCATGAATTCAGGTCCATACTACTTGCCAGATGCCAGTGTGTGTACCCTGTTTATAGCGACACTTAGCGACACTTGCTTTTGGGTCTTATGACTGGAATGTGATTTGGATACGTTTGAGCAAATGAGACTAAGAGCTTGCTCTCTGTACATGGAATTTTTTGTAACGTTGGAAGTTCGTAAGATCCTCACGCTGAAGTATCCCCTTCCTTCTCTCTTCTTCTTTAGTTTTTTTTTTCCCTTTCTTTTTTTAGTTTGGTAATAGGAGAACAGTGTTGATCAGATAAAGGTACAAAGTTTCACAATAAGCCTTGTCGCTATACATCAACATTAGTTAAGATAAGGTCATGACATTACCTATGCCTCACAAAAGTATGCCTAACAAAATCGTACATTACAAATTACTTGGATCGGAAGATCACATGACAGCAACATGTTCATGGACCAAGTCCTTGTAGACATCAGTGCGTGAAGGCATGCAAAAAGGTGTTAGTGATCTAGCTTCTTTTTGGCTGGGACATATGGACACGGTTAATACTGCGTTGATGAAAATCTGAAACTATATAACAAAAATCACAGAAAATAAGCACCACTTGTCAGCAATAGCCCCACTTATCGATATTTAGAAAAGCAAAAAGAATGAGTTAGTCAACAGTTTGATGTGTAGTAATCATCTTTTAGAGCCCATGAGGAAGCTACAAGTAAACCAGGGAATGTGACGTAAGACTAGGGGTGCAACTAAGACGGATGTACTTAAAAATCCAACGAGCATTAACCCAAGAAAAAATTAAATAAATTGGGTTTAAAGAGCTTTTTTTGGGTTGAGCTGGGTTAGATAGGGTTGGCCTTTTTGGGTTTCAATGGATTGATCAAATAAAATAAATTTATTTTATATTTGAATATAGAGTGGAATTGTGGTGGCTGGTGATGGCTGCCAATGGCGGTGGTGGCGGCAGCTGGGGATTGACGGCGGCGGTAGTGGTTGTTGACAGCAGCTGCAGTGGTGGCTATCGATAGCGGCGACGGTGGAGTCGATGGTACCTGTTGCTGATGGCTGCCTATGGCAGTGGTTGCTGCTAGTGTTGGTAGTAGCCAGAGTCGGCCGACAGCGCTGGTGTCTGGTGGTGGTTAAAAAATATGACTTTGTACTAAATGGGTTATAAAAAGCCCAACCCAACTAACCAACTATTATACGAGCTCAACCATTTTAACCCATTTTATAATTAAGTTGGTTTGGTTAGGTAAGAATTCAAATTCTTTTGGGTTGGGTTGGTTAAAACCCATAATGCTTAACCCAAAGTCGCAGCCCAACATAAGAGTATCCAATGCCCATGTTTAAAATGCGGCAGACCCACATCAATCAAATGAACTTACATACATGAGCGATACCTGTGAGGACCTTAGTTTAACCTAACTGTAAACTTCGTTTCTTGCTTGTTATTATGTAGCATGATACCTTTCATAATTGAAGATCTTATGCATTATATGAGTGGTCTTCTTGACCTATTTATGTAGAACAAGTTGTATGCGTGTGTTGGCATTGAAGCACCTCAAGTAGGTGGATTAGCGAAGTCTTAATCCTGATTAGTTGGTCTTAAGTATGATTAATTATCCCTAAGCATGATTAGTTTAGCCCTAATATTGATTATGCTAATCTGGATTAGTCAACGTTAATCGTGATTAGTTAGTGACTAAGCTTGATTAGTTTGCCCAAATCTTAATTAAGCTAATTGTGATTACTTAGTTACTAATCTAGGTTAACTAGTACTAATGAAGTTTATTAAGTCTAGAAATTGATTTGGGTTGTCATGTTCTTATTGGTAAGACTTGGAAGGGTTCTAATCCCATTTAAACACTTGTTTCTCTAGGGAGAAATCTCAGCAGATTTCTCCAATCGTGGGTGACTCATGTCTTCTATCTTTTTGAAGTAGAAACAAGAAGGAAGAGGGAGGGGAGGTGCCCACTTGCAGAAAAACTAGAGAGGAGGTTTGAGAGCTTGAAGAAGGAAGGAAAAAAAGAGAATTTGCTGTGATAATTTCAGATTAGGAACCATTGATGTTTGGATGTTCTCTTTTTGACAAAAGAGGGAGCTCTTGATGATTTATACACTTTAATCTTGTCAAAGGTAGGGTTTTACATATGGGCAGCCTTGAGCATGGTTTTAATCATGGTTGGTGTGTATATATGATGTGTTATGTGCTTATGGAGTATTAGAATTGGATTAGAGAAATCTGGGCAGATTCTAGGTTAATCTTTAAACATGCATATCTCATTCAATACTTGTTGGATTTGAGTGTTCTATAGCTTTCTGGAAATCTGAAGATGTGAGCTTGAACGTTGTTTCTTTGATCACTCTCTAATTCAAAGTTTATACTGCCCTAAATTGCATAAATATGAAACTGGTTGAAGCTGATTAAACTGGGCAGATTCTGTGTTGATATTTTAACAAGCATATCTCATTCAATACTTGGTCGGATTTCAGTGTTCTCTAACTTTCTGGAAATCCTAAGATGTGTGCTTTAACATTGTCTTTTATATCACTTTCAAATTCGAAGTGTATGTTAACCTAAATTGCTTAGATTTGGAACATGTCTGCTTTCATTCAGACTATTTCGAGCTAAGAAATGCATATAAATGTTCTATATGATACCTGATGTGTTTAACATTCTTTATGCATTATATAAATCATGTGAGTCTTCAGAAGTAGTGGCCGGGGGTCGAACGTGGCAAATCGGGTTATATGGAACGGGATATATGTTGAGCTTGCTCAGCAGGTTAACCTCCCAGGGGCATTACGTTGCGCCATGTATGCTGTCAATATGTGCGATGTCTTGTGTAAGGTCTAAATTTATCACTCATAAACTGAATTTGATCAGCTCAGCTTTTGAGTGATCAATTTAGGGTCTTACCAAGAAAAGATGGTAGGTGAACGAGCATTCAACTTATAGTTTGGGCTTCTTAGAGTCATTATGATATGTATTATGCTTGACTTAATTATTGCTCGTTCGCTATAATTTATCACATGCCATGTAGGAGTTGAAGATAATCATGTTTTGTTTGGCTTATGCACGTTCGTTATGATTAAGATAGTGTTTATGTTGGTAATATGTTTGCTCTACTTAGCTGTTGTTAATCCCTTTTCTATCTCTACCTTTTAGAGACTGGAGAAAATCAAGAAGAGATTGGTGAGGGCATTGGCGAGGAAAACTTTGAGTACCCCTTTGTGCCCGAGAATCAGGGACAGTAAGTCCTTGTCAACTTGTAAATATAGAGTGAGGTATGCTATGTAGTTATGTATCATTTGTTTATGAGTTAGTGAGAAGTGTGGTGCGTTTATGTGTCTATAAGTTTGGACTTGTAAGGATGGATGAGTGTATTATATTTCTTAAGGACTTCATGGGTATTTTTTTTTCATTTCAAAGGCAAACTAGCGTACTCTTATTACCTTCGGAAGAAGGTTAGCGTGTTAGCGTATGTGTTGTTGCTTCTTGGGGCGTGACAATACCGACTTGTAATTTGTTCTAAATGAAGCACACAACAATACTGATATGTAGAGTAGTAAGACACACACTTGGGCTTTTTCCTAGGAGCAAGAATGAATTAATATGGGAAGTGGTAGGTTTAATTATCTTGGTTTTGTTGGGCGAACAATTTGGTTGTGGCAACTTCACAGTGTGAGCTGGTTAATTTAGTATTATATATGACGCTATACTATGAGTGGGGGTTCAATATGTCTGGGTATTGTGATTCAGGGGTTACAGGGTCTTTGTCGAAAGGTAAGGTGGTTGCGATGTGTCCAAATGCAACATATGGATGTAAAGATGTAAATAGTTGCATGGAGTATCTATTACCGTGTTTAGGGTTTTGAATCCAAACAATGAGCCACTCCTTAGGGAGTCACCCATTTTGTCAGTACACGCCCCATGCAGAAACCTTATTTTTGTAGTCATTTTAAATTAAGTACTTATTGGGCATTGTTATCAAATAGAGTTTATTATTAGGGGGTTAGGCCTGATAATATAACTTAATTAGTCTAATATGGTCTAGTCCAGTCCAGTTGTCCAGCCTAGCAGTCGATCTAGATGTCTACTTTTGTCTAGTTTATTCCAGTTGTACAGTTAGTAATTGGGCTTAGTCTAGTCCAACTATATTAGTCCAGTTCGTGTTTAGATTATGATTTGTCTAGAAGATAAAAGATATTATTTGTGATTTTCCTTGTTGCCTTTGTTGCAAGGGATTAAATCACGGAACTAAATGAAAAATGAAGACAATTGCTGAATATGGTACATTCCATCTAGGAAATCATAGATTATCACTGAATTAGGGTCAGATAATGTCTCCGAATTAAAAAAAAACTAGAAAATTGTGGGATGAACCGACCAGTTTCTGATAAAAGCAGCTAGTTAGTTGAATTTTTTCAATCTGCGATCTTTATCAAAGATTCTATCTTATCATCAGATTGTAGATTGATATGACCATCTTTATCATTTATGGCATCTCAGTCTTTTATAAATAGGGCCCTCGGCCTACATTTTCATGATCCCAACCTTTTTTCCCGAGAGCTTTTATACCATTTCTCATAGAAGTGTTATATCATCCATTAAGAGAAACTAGCCCTTCATAACTTACTCTAAAAGAGTCTCAAGTCTCTTGTATCGTAGATCCTTTACAGAGGGTTCCCGAGTTCTCTAGACAGGCAGACTTGTGATGCGACACCCTCAACCCAGGTAACATCACCGGGCTGAGTTATCGGCCATAATAACATTCAAAACCCTGTGCTGAGTACAGAGCAACTACATCCTCATACTCATACATCATTAATAGATTCTTCAAAATGCGTCCTTACAAATAAATCTTCTTACAAACATACGTCATACTACAGCGGAAGACTTTTAAGTCTTTAAACAACATGAATTGTTACAACATAATATATGACTGCAGTCGTGTGACCTTTATCAACCTATTTCGCAGCTCAATCTTTTCTCACAATTTTCAGCTTGTCTTACCTCATACAACTTATCCCCTTGCTCAACATTTCTAGCTTGTTTTTTTTCCTTTTCTAGAGGGTTCTCCTTGCTCAACCTTATAGCCTGTACAATACAACATAAGGAATGAGCGCAAATCGCCCAGTAAAGACAACACGAGGAGTATTGTGTACAAATGATTCAAAAGACTCGGAGGAATAATAACCGTCTCAACGATAGCAATGAATCAAGAGTAGTCAATAAATTTCAGCATCAACATAACTTGTCAACGATAATTTTTCTTTCGTTAGACTGAGCGGCTTTAAGGCCTAATAGAACAGCATTATTGCCACCTCCTCATGGACAAGACCGACTGACCGACAAACTGACTGACTGACTATGCAAGTGGAACACTAAAACAGGAAATTGAAAGATAAACATCAACGAAATACAATTCATTAAAATCATTAACATCAAAAGAAAAGCAAATGCAATGCAACTCAGACACGACAGACTAGACTCGACCAGACATGACAGACTCGACTCGTGCACCATACATCCTCTTTACCAGTGATCATGTTTCACAGGCCATCCTCCTCATATTGATGTCCCATCTTATGGGATGTTCATCCCAGTCTCAAGTAAATAGAAGAGACATTGTCAACAAGCAAGGAACTCATTTAGAGTGCTTTCCCTAACCACCTTACAACCAAGCAACATGACTTCATCAACGGGACGGACTAAGGGAAAATTATTCCACCTTATGTCCCCAACAACACAGCTCAACAAGGAATACCGGATCAGAAGATCAATCGGTGTTCAGATTTAACAACAAGAGTTCAACGTAACATCATCAACAGAGCCGACTTGGGAGAAGATTACCGCAAGCCCTCAACAATGTTCTTACATAAGAGGAATGTCGACTACCAATAAGTGCCGACATTTCACAACAACATGGAACGACCTCAACAAAGTCATCATCAACGACAGGGCGGACTTGGGAGAAGCTTGCCACAAGTTCTCAATGGTGTTCTCAAAGAGAAGAGATATCGGCTATCAATAACTGCCCACATCTAACAACAATCAAACGATAACCCCTACGCAATATCATCATCCACTTCAGGTATGCTAATTGAATCGAATCATAGCATACTAGGACACCCATCATCCTCACTAAATTCTATCAATAGGGCAGACAAAGGAAATTTCTTCTACCCTAAGTCCTAAACAACACAATTCAAATATACGTATACCGGTCGCAATGACCACCGGCTTCCAATCATAACAACAAGAATTCCACAACACATCATCAACATGGCATGCTAATCGAAATAGTGAATTATCATATCAGAATCGCATTGTCCTTACCTGATTGGCTTGTAGCCGAAGCAACTCGCAACCTCTGATCGCAACGAGCTACATCACCTAGTCAAATAATAATCTGCTCGTTAGAAATCATTCCACATATATGCACTCCTTATTCTACCCCTTCCCACTTAACCATTCATAGCGTCATACAATAGCTTGTTAATCCGATCCGATAACCGAATCCTTAACCTAGACTTATCAACACATTAGCAATAGTCATTATCTCATTATTTCAACGTATTAACACCATTCCTCACTTCCCACCATTTTGAATGCTAAATTAGGCGAGTTCCCTAAAATTTGGCGTCAACATGACAAATTACCAAAATATCTCCTGATGGCCGCTACACCACCAACACTCCAAAACTGCTTTACAATTACTTTTTAGATGTACTACATCATTTATAGGCCAAATAGTCTCTCATAAAATTTTAGAGGGAAAATTACCAAAACACCTTTATGGGCGACAATTTACCAAAATGCCCCCTGAGGTTCCCGGCACCATAAAAATCTCAAAATCACTTTAAAACGCTATTTCACGCATCATGAAATCATTTTTGAGCTAAAAAGCATTTTAGAAAATTTTTGCCCTAAAATTCCGAACCGGTGTCCAGACCAAGCGCTTAAAAGCCCGTTCGGCCAAAAATAGCTAACAAATTCGGAATGACCCAAAATCTTGAGAAATACTTCTCAGCCTCCTAGATTCCTCATAAAATGTTTGTGCAAAACCACATCCATTTGATATTTTAAATTTCACCGTAAAGTTCCAAACTTCCCACGTAAATTCCAAAATGTTTCCACGATGCAGGTCTCCAAAAAATAACTAGGGTCTCTTTTTTGCACTTTGGCTAAATCTGACCATAACTATTTTTAAAATTTTGGATTAGAAACTATTTAACTAATTTTCACCTTTAGTGACAAAAACAGTCACTATTCACATCTACACACACACACACCATCTTCCTCCTTCAACCGGCCACATACTTGGGTATATACATCCCACAATCACGCAAGAACTTCTCACCAATTCATCTTAGATCACTTAAACACATTATAATATACTCAATTCATGCCCTAAACTCATTTTATAATCAATTTAGCACAATTAAACTAATTGAATCCAAACCCATGAACCAAATTGAAGGACACTTCTGAAAATACACACCCACGCACACTGGATCATACGAAATCATGGGATCTTGATTACTTTCTCTTCCTCTTTCATTTTAAGCTCCCGTATTAACGATTAACAACAAAATTATCTCAATTCTTCCCCATCCCCGATTGCAAATGTGCATTCGAAACCCATATGTGTATATATACATGTCATATTCATTCAACCAATATTTCAATTCAATTCTCACAATATTTTCGCAATTAAGGTTCACAATCATACCGAAATGGATTGAGGTTCTTTCTTTTTTTCCCTTTCCTCTCTTCTTTCTTCCTTTCTTCTCTTTTTCTTCCTTTTTTAGCCGTGTTCACTGTGCGCGTCCTTGTTCTGCAGGTGTGTTCTTCAGTTTCTCTTAATTGCATTTTTCACCTCAACATTTTCCTTTTATATTTACTCCATTAAATCTTATCCCCAAATAATTTATAATTCCTAATCTTTGAGTCAGCTTCATGCAACCAGAAGGTGGCCATCATGCATAATCCAATTTCTTCAAATTGTGACACGTTTCACCAACTTTCAAAATTTGCACTTTGGCCCCTCAAGTTTCCAAAATTGTATTTTGACCCCTCTAGTTTAAAAAATTACACTTTGACCCCAAAATCACTCTAATCCCTCCTTTAGCCCCTAACACCTCATTATCATCAAAATGATGCTACTTAATAAAAAGATAAATCCCGTTCATCATATTTTTTCAAAATTGCATTTTTGCCCCTTAACTTTCCAAAATTACATTTAACCCCCAAGGCCACCCTAACCCCCTATTTAGCTCCCTAACACTTAACCAACATGTTGTTACTTAATAAAAATAGCACCCCTAATTAATCAAACTCACGGTTAGATTAATTTCCAATATTGTTTGGGGTATCACACCCTCTCACCCTTAAATAAATTTTGGCCTCGAAATAGGGACAAACCTCATTTTGCAACTAGGCGCGGATATCTCTGCTGCATCAATACTTTGGATTCCTATGTGGCTTCCTCTACCTCATGTTTTTCAGATACTTTCACCAACTTTGTTATTTTCAAACATGATACTTCTTCTTTATCAATCACTTTTATCAGTGTCTCCTGATATGAGATATTATCTCGTATTTCAACTTGTTCCTCTTGGATTCCATGCGTAGTCGGTATCATACATCCTCAACATTGACACGCGATACATGCTATGTAATTAACTCAATCCTAAACATAGATCGAGTTTGTATGCTATCTTCTCAATCCTAGGTAGGATTTTAAACGGTTCGATGAACCTTGGACTTAACTTCCTCCATTTCTCGAATCGTATGACTCCTTTCCACGGTGACACTTATAAAATTTAATAGATCACCTACTTCAAACTCCAACATCCTACACCTCTTGTCAGTATAACTATTCTACTAATTCTGAGCAGTAAGATTTCTCTCTTGGATATCGACCACCTTGTTTTCTATTTCTTTGCACAATCTTGTGCTAAATAGTATCGACTCTAACCACATTCTACAAATAGGTGTGTAACATCTTCAGCCATGCAACACTTCATAAAGAGCTGTTTTTCTTTGCTCGACCGATAGCCATTTTTATAGGAGAATTTGACTAAGGGTAACTGTTTACCCCATGCTCTACCAAAATAATTAATGCAGGCCCTCAACACTCTCCCAGTATTCATATCATACGTCTTAATTGGCCACCTATCTGAGGAAAAGGCCGTTCTCATGATCAACTTTGTTTTCATTTCTTTTTGAAAACTTTTTCAAACTCTAAAGGTGAACCTTGTGTCTCTATCAGACATAGTGGTTACTTAAACTCCATAACAACTAACCACTCGCTTAACATAAGTTTGGGCAAGTCATTCAAAAAAATATTCTCCCCGGATAAAAATAATCGGGACATCTTAGTCAACCTATCCACCACAATCTAAATAGACATATATCTCTTAGTTGTTCATGGTAACCTTAACACCAAAATTCATCGTAATGTGTTCTCACTTCCACTCAGGTGCAAAGAGTGGTTGCCACTATCTGGCGATCTTCTTATAATCCACTTTTACTTATTAGCATGTCAAACATCGAGATACAAACTTTTATATATCCTTCTTCATGCTAGGCCACCAAAATTCTTTGGGCCATAACTTAGGGCATATTTTCTTCTCCCCTAAGTGAATCGACATTCAAAACCATGAGTACGCTTCATAATTTCTTCTCTCAATTCATCCCTAGGTGGAACACATATCCGACCTTCACATTCGTAATCACCATCCTTATTCACATCCAAATTTCTGTTTCATTTTCTTTCTAATCCCCGCTGTATCTCAACATCCTTCCATCTCGGCCTTAAGCTTCCTAAATTTAATTAAGATGCGCTGGTTGCATTTTCATGTGAAACAGACTATTACTTCCTTTTCTCCTTACTCGAACTTTGATTTTGAGTTGTTCACATTCTTATCAACTTGGCGTAACAATCATCGCAGTCAGTTTTCTTTGATAAGGCATCTTAGAAAGATTGTCAATTACTCTTTTGAGCTTAGGAAGCTACTAATCTCAACGTCGATTGTTTTACGACGTTCCCCATTTGTCACCTTTTCAACTTTTCTCAAATCTCCTAACCTAATTCTGCATTAACCCCATATATCCAAATTTCCCAGTCAAAATTCACACTCGAATTTGACATACAACTGAACTTTCTAAAAATTTATCAAACTTGCCATTGTGCGAGTTTCTCTTTGCCTCTAGTATCATTCATAAGGTCACAAATAAGGCCTCTTCATTCTCTGCCTCTTAATAAGACTTGATTCCTCAAATTTATAAGTTTTGATCCTAGATTCTACCTCTTTCTATCCTCACTCCTTTCTTTCTTCGCAGGCCTCTTCATTCTTTGCCTCCATCACTTGATTTTTCCTACTAGTCCTATAGCAATTCCCCATTAGATCCTCTTTAGCTGTCCCTTTTTAAGGATTAATTTATTTCAACTCTCCTCATTTTATCCCATTTTTTTACATTTTTTTGTCATCGCCCGATGAGGGCAATTAGGCCAACTCACCAAATTCCCTGACATCCTTTTCTGCCTCTCTATCCTTACATTTAAGCATGCTAAACGTGTCTCCAACTTACTCTACAATTTAAGCAGAAATATTTATCATCAACATGTTACCTGAACTTATTCCAATAATATAGGCTCAATAGGTCTTCGTACTGTCTCAACTTGTTTGCGCTTGTACTTCTAATCACTTATAACCCTTTTTTACGTATAGCTGGCAAACATTATCTTCTAATGTTTCCCCACATCTTGTTATTTCAACTATCTTCTCCATCTCTCAAATTCAAATAGTTGTCTACACTAGACCATTTCCCTCCTGTAGGATTTCACCCGGGCGGGCATCTTGACAGTATCAAGATCTACACTCTTTTCTTCCTTTTATTGGGGCTGTCATAATAGCAGCCAGTGGTTGTACTTTTAAAACTCCCATGATCTTTTGTAGAAGTCTCATTAGCTCTTTCTTAAGGTCTTCTTGACCTAATATACTTCCTGCTTATTTCTTCCACCTACATTCTTGACATTCACCATAATCACATCTATTGAGAGCCCTTCCCGATTGGGAACCCTCCCTCGTCTTTTTGAGGAAGGAGTAGCCCGATAATTAAAATTACGAACCATAATATTAACCTTCACACTTAAATAGGTAATGACTTTTCATCATTGAACGGCCTTTTTCTACAATAATATGTAAATGATACTAGTTCCCCATCACCCTTCTCCTTCTCAATAATAACTTTAGGTCTGACCTCAAAAGCAGACTCCACCCCTACCCGTACACCCCATCAACCTCGAAGAAGCCAAAACGCTCCTTAAAAAATTTCAGGCTTTAATAACTCTCACTTAGAATCCCTTGTTGCATATCCTCGGATAAAACCCTATGAGGCGGACAGTCACAAACAATCTGCCATACCTTCATACCTTTTAGACAATCTGCATATTAGCGTCGATCATCTCCATTAATATCTAATTCGATACTTAATTCTTATCCTTTCATTCAGCTTTCACTCTCTCTATCGTTTAGTTAATACCGCTTGTTTGGGACTGGAATGAACTTGTCGATTAGACCCTTTTTCCTCATCACTTGGAAGTAATTTCTCTTCCAAAAGTCCATCAAAACTTTACTCATTCTCACTCTCAGCTCCTCATTTCTTCATTCCAGGTTTACACAATAAAAGTGCACAACCTTATCCATCTCTTTAACATGTCCTCTTATTTCAATTCCTACTGGAACTTTATTCGGTTTCTTCACTCTAATTCCATCTCATATACGTCCTCATCAGGATCCTTTTTTTAGATTTGAGACCGCAATCTTATCATCATCAAACTACTCTTCTAAAACTAGGTCAACCAACCCTTTCCTCTATTCCTGGCATCAATAGCCGGAATACTGAGGTCATAATATATATGCCTTAGCCAACCTCAACCCACATATCTTAACCATCCTCCTAGTTCAGCCAAATCATCAAGATTCTTCTTCTACTTCTCTCATCAACAACTTAGCCCTTCCACTAGACACTTTGAAAGTCTACAGAATCATTTGCCTAAGCTCAGATACCAACTTGGGACACCCTCAACCCAGGTAACATCACCGGGCTGAGTTATCGGCCATAATTACATTCAAAACCCTGTGCTGAGTATAGAACAACTACATCCTCATACCCATACATCATTAATAGATGCTCCAAAATGCGTCCTTACAAAAAATCTTCTTACAAACATACGTCATACTGCAGTGGAAGACTTTCAAGTCTCTAAACAACATGAATTGCTACAACATAATATACGACTGTAGTCGTGTGACCCTTATCAACCTATTTCACAGCTCAATCTTTTCTCACCATTTCCAGCTTGTCTTACCTCACACAACTTATCCCCTTGCTCAACATTTCTAGCTTGTTTCTCTTCCCTTTTCTAGAGGGTTCTCCTTGATCAACCTTATAGCCTGCACAATATAACATAAGAAATGAGTGCAAATCGCCTAGTAAAGACAACACGAGGAGTATCGTGTACAAATGATTCAAAAGACTCGGAGGAATAATAATCGTCTCAACGATAGCAATGAATCAAGAATAGTCAATAAATTTCAGCATCAACATAACTTGCCAACGATAATTTTTCTTTTGTTAGACTGATCGGCTTTAAGGCCTAACAGAACAGCATTGATGCCACCTCCTCATGGACAAGACTGACTGACAGACAAATTGACTGACTATGCAAGTGGAACACTAAAACAGGAAATTAAAAGATAAAAATCAACAAAATACAAGTCTTTAAAATCATTAACATCAAAAGAAAATCAAATGCAATGCAACTCAGACACGACAGACTAGACTCGACCAGACATGTCAGACTCGACTCTCGCGCCCTACTTCCTCTATGCCAGTGATCATGTTTCACAGGCCATCCTCCTCATATATGATGTCCCATCTTATGGGATGTTCATCCCAGTCTCAAGTAAATAAAAGAGACATTGTCAACAAGCAAGGAACTTATTTAGAGTGCTTTCCTTAACCAACTTACAACCAAGAAACATAACTTCATAAACGGGGCGGACTAAGGAAAAATTATTCCACCTTATGTCCTTAACAACACAGCTCAACAAGGAATACCGAATCAGAAGATCAACCGGTGTTCAGATCCAACAACAAGGGTTCAACGTGACATCATCAACAGGGCGGACTTGGGAAAAGATTACCGCAAGCCCTCAACAATGTTCTTACATAAGAGGAATGTCGACTACCAATAAGTGCGGACATTTCACAACAGCACGCAACGACCTCAACAACATCATCATCAACGAAGGGTGGACTCGGGAGAAGCTTGCCACAAGTCCTCAATGGTGTTCTCAAAGAGAAGAGATATCAACTATCAATTACTACCGACCACACGATAACCCTTACGCAACATCATCATCCACTTCAGGTATGCTAATGAATCGAATCATAGCATACTAGGACACCCATCATCCTCACTAAATTCCATCAATAAGGCGGACTAAGAGAATTTCTTCTACCCTAAGTCCTGAACAACACAATTCAAATATACGTATACCGGACGCAATGACTACCGGCTTCCAATCATAACAACAAGAATTCCACAACACATTATCAACATGGCATGCTAATCAAAACAATGAATTAGCATATCAGAACCGCATTGTCCTTACCTGATTGGCTTGTAGCCGAAGCAACTCGCAACCTCTGATTGCAACGAGCTATATCACCTAGTCAAATAATACTCTGCTTATTAGAAATCATTCCACATAAACGCACTCCTTATCCTACCCTTTCCCACTTAACTGTTCATAGCGTCATACAATAGCTAGTTAATCCGATCTGATAACCGGATCCTTAACCTACCCTTACCAACGCATTAACAATAGTCACTATCTCATTATTTCAACGTATTAACACCATTCCTCACTTACCACCATTTCAAACGCTAAATTAGGCATGTTCCTTAAAATTTGGCATCAACATGACAAATTACCAAATACCCCTGATGGCCGCTACACCATTAACACCCCAAAACTGCTTTACAACTGCTAATTTTTAGATGTACTACATCATTTATAGGCCAAATAGTCTCTCAAAATATTTTAGAGGGAAAATTACTAAAACACCCCTATCTTGGCGACAATTTACCAAAATACCTCCTGAGGGTTCTCAACACCATAAAAATCTCAAAACCACTTTAAAACGCTATTTACGCATCGTGTAATCATTTTTTTTAGCTAAAAAGCATTTTAAAATTTTTTTGCCTGAAAGTAATCAAGATCCCATGTGAAATCATGGGATCTTGATTACTTTCTCTTCCTCTTTCATTTTAAGCTCCCGTATTAATGATTAACAATAAGAATAATCTCAATTCTTCCCTATCCCCGATTACAAATGTGCATCCGAAACCCATATGTGTATATATACATGCGATATTCATTCAACCAATATTTTAATTCAATTCTCACAATATTTTCACAATTAGGGTTCACAATCATACCCAAATGGATTGAGGTTCTTTCTTTATCCCTTTCCTCTCTTCTTTCTTCCTTTCTTCTCTTCTTCTTCCTATTTCTTCCCAACCTATCTTGGCTACACCTATAGGCCCACTGGGGGTCCCAATTCTCATGTCATGTCGGCACATTCAACGGTCAAATTTTCAACGCTCACAGGCCAGTCAAAGCGTCACATAATCATGTCACGTGCATTTCCCTCTGAGAAGCAACCTTGGTGTGCCTTCCCCCTTAAGGGGGTCAGCCACCTTGGGGGGCTCAGCCACCCTGGGGTCGGTAACCTACCTTGACGACCGACTACCGTCATTTGTCGGCCGTAGCTGCGATGATCATTGCTCACCGTCGCGCTCCGTCGAAGTGATGACCGTCACTAGTCGCCATGCTCCGTCGTCGTAATGACCGTCGCTCGCCGTGGCACGCCGTACATGCAACGCTTGCCATGGCCTGTATGCCGTCTCCGCGACCTTCGTTCCACGCGTTCGTGCAATAGCTCCATGACTCCCATCACCCGTGCGCCAGCTCTGTGACTCTCGTTGCCCGTGCGCCGTCTTCGAGATCTTCGTCCCCTACGTCTGTGCGATAGCTCCGTGACACTTGTCGCCCGTGCGCCGTCTTCACGACCTCCGTCACTCGAGTCTGCGCAATAGCTCCACGACTCCCGTCACCCACGCGTCATCTTTGCGACTCCCATAGCCCCCATGCCAGCTCCGTGACTCCAGTTGCTAGCACGCCGTCTTTGCGACCTTTGTCACTTACGTCCGGGCAATAGCTTAGCGACTCTAGTCACTAGTACTGCGTCTTTGTGACCTTCGTCACCCGCGCCCACGTGATAGCTCCATTACTCCCGTCCCTTGCGCGCCAGTTCTGTAATTCCCGTCGCACGCGCGCCAGCTCCGCAACTCTCGTCGCCTGCGCGCCATCTCCGCTACCTTATTCACCTACGTCTGGTGATAAATTCTATAACTCCTGTAGCCCGCGCGGCGTCTCTGCGACCTTTGTCACCGGCACTCGCTCACCACACTCTCACACTCTGTCGTGCCTGTCTGTCACGCCGCTGATAGAGCCTTGCCCATGCCCCCAGGCTCTCTGTAACTCTACAGTGCCCTTGGCACCATACTCACTCCGCTGTACCCGTGCGCTGCGCCACTGATATAGCTATGCCCCCGGGCTCTCTGTCACTCTATAGTGCCCTCGGCACCATACTCACTCCGCTGTGCCCATGCGCTGCATCGCTAATACAGTCGTGTCCCCTAGCTCTCTGTCACACTATTGTGCCCCCGACACCATGACCGTACCCCCGACACCATGACTGTGACCATGTGCCAATTCCATGACATGTGCCCCCGGCACCAGGTATGGTCTTGCGACAGTCGTCGCCAAGCCCGTGTCCCGCTTCCATGACATGTGCCCCCAGTACCAGGTACGGTCTCACGACAGTTGTCATACGCCACAATTAATGTCTTGTGCTATGGCACCGCGCCCATGTGCCACAATCATGTTACAGGCCTTCGGGCATCACACTTATTCACCACACCATGCGTCCCAGCCATGGACGTGGAACATGCTTCGACCCACTCTCCGGAGTGTGCAGCATTCTGGGGGGCTCCACTCACAGTGTTCCGGCACGAGAACCCCTCGCAGCGGGATGAACTCATAATCTTATAGTCATCGCCACCACGGGATGGGCTCACAACCTTAAAGCCATCATCGTCACAATCACGGAGGACTCCGGCACGAGGACCCCTCGCAGCGGGATGAACTTAAAACCTTAAAGTCATCGCTGCCACAGGATAGGCTCACAACCTTAAAGCCATCGCCGTCTTCATTCCAGGGGGCTCCGCTCGTAGTTCTCCAGCACGAGGACCCTTCACAGCGGGTTAAGATCGTTACCACAAAGCTATCGCTGCCTGAGGTGACTTGCATGACACTAGGCACTGAGCTGCGACCATGTCCACTCACGTTACTGGTGATCGTCGGCTCCCCCAGGACAATGACCCCCGGGTCACTCCAAGATGGGAGCAGGTCTTCGGAGGGCATCGCACCTAGTTCGCTTGGTAGTTGGTCACAGGGGCAACCCTCACCGCTGTCAGGTTCTCTTCGTGTCTCTTGACGCATTTGTGGGATTCAGTAAGGGATTGGACCGGTGGCTAGGGCAATGGGCTTACTTTGATCATGCCGTCACGGTGTCTTCAGTCTTCTCAGACAGGTAGAGAGATGCTGTGTGGGGCAAGGCAGTGCAAATTTAGGAACTCACAGTTTGACAGAGAATCGGTATTTGTGGACCCCCTGGTGACATGTCACTCCCTGGGGTGACACGTGTCAGCTGATGACACATTGATGACACCGACACACTTTTCCCTATAAATAGGGGACCTTGGATTTTATTTTCAAGAGAACTCTCTCATTTGTCATTTTTACTTTCTCTCTCTAAAACTCATACTCTCTGTAATTCTAGAGAGAGACACACATTTGGACACCTGACAACGGACTCTTGATGCTGCACCCCTGACGTTGACCCTAGCTTGGATTGTCTGTCGCCAGCCCTATTCATCTTCATCTTGTATGCGCAGCACTGCCAGCCCTCACGGCCTGTCTGGGGAGCCTTGCTCTCAGCCCTTACTCCGTCCTTGCTGTCTCTCGTTTTGGATACTTGGAAGCTGACTCGGACTGTAGCCTTTGTGGCACCTCTACATAGATATGAACCCACTTTCCCTAGCATCACTCTTTCAGCCGTGTTCACTGTGCTCGTCCTTGTTCTGCAGGTGTGTTCTTAATTGCATTTTTCACCCCAACATTTTCCTTTTATATTTACTCCATTAAATCTTATCCCCAAATAATTTATAATTCCCAATCTTTGAGTCAGCTTCATACAACCAGGTGGTGGCCATTATGCATGATCCAATTTCTTTAACTTGTGACACGTTTCACCAACTTTCAAAATTTGCACGTTGGCCCCTCAAGTTTCCAGAATTGCATTTTGACCCCTCTAGTTTAGAAAAATTACACTTTGACCCCAAAATCACCATAACCCCTCCTTTAGCCCCCTAACACCTCATTATCATCAAAATGATGTTACTTAATAAAAAGATGCATCTCGTTCATCATATTTTTTTAAAATTATATTTTTACCCCCTTAACTTTCCAAAATTATATTTTAACCCCCAAGGCCACCCTAACCCTCTATTTAGCTCCCTAACACTTAACCACCACCAACATGTTGCTACTTAATAAAAAAAGCACCCCTAATTAATCAAACTCATGGTTAGATTAGTTCCAGCATTTTCCGGGGTATCACACGTGAGGTATAAGTTTACAGTTTTCTTGTCTGCTTTAGGTCCATATTTATTTCCCATTTGACTAATTAATCATAAAAAAGAATATTTTAATTCCTCAATTCGAGTCTAAGATCGAAGTGTACATAGCCTCCTGTAGGACCAGGGCTGGCATACTATGTGTTAGACCCCTCATATTTAAATACTTAAAAAGAAAAAAAGAAAAAAGAAAAAAGAAGGAAGAAAAGAAAAGAAAATAAAATTAGAGAGTTTGGGACGTAATGGGTATTTTAAAATTTTAATTATTTTATTAAGAATATAAATATATATCTTTTAAGTGTCTGATAGTTATGTACATTCATAGGAGCACACCAAAGTTCAGAAAAGTCTACAGAGAATCCATAGGAAGAGCCTTTTGAGAGTTTGATCATTACTGTGACACCCTCAACCCTGGTGACATCACCGAGCTGAGTTATCAACCATAATCACTTAAAAAAAACCCTGTGCTGAATACCGAGCAACTACATCCTTATACATCATTAATAGACGCTCCGAAATGCATCTTTATAAATTTTTTTCTTACAAACATACGCCATATTGCAGCGGAAGACTTTCAAATCTCTAAACAACATAAATTGTTACAACCTAACATACCACTGTAGTCGTGTGACTCTTATCAACCTATCTCGCAGCTCAATCTTTATCTCAACATTTCCAGCTTGTCTTACTTCACACAACGTATCCCCTTGCTCAACTTTCTTAACTTGTTTCTCTTCCATTCTCTAGAGGGTTCTTCTTGATCAACCTTACAGCCTGCACAATACAACATAAAGAATGAGCGCAAATCGCCCAGTAAAGACAACACGAGGAGTATTGTGTACAAATGATTCAAAAGACTTGGAGGAATAATAATCATCTCAATGATAGCAACGAATCAAGAGTAGTCAATAAATTTCAGCATCAACGTGGTTGTCGAACGATATGTTCTTTCGTTAGACTGAGTGGCTTTAAGGCCAACAGAACAACATTACTGCCACCTCCTCATGGACTGGACTGAATGACTGATCGACTATGCAAGTGAACCCGAAATCCAAGGTCATAAAGATAAACATCATTGAAATACAAATCATTAAAATCATCAACATCAAAAGAAAATCAAATGCAATGCAGATGGACACGACTGACAGGACTCGACTAGACACGACAGACTCTGCTCTAGCGACATTCATCCTCTTTGGCCAGTGATCATACTTCATAGGCCATCCTCCTCATATTGATGTCCTATTTTACGGGATGTTCATCTCAGTCTCAAGTAAATAAAAGAGACACTGTCAACAAGAAGGGATCTCATTAGAGTGCTTTCCTTAATCACCTTACAAACAAGCAGGACGACCTCATCGATGGGGTGGACTAAGAGAAAATTTATTCCACCTTAAGTCCTCAACAGCACAGCTCAACAAGGAATACCGGATGAGAAGATTAACCGATGTTTAGACTTAACAACAAGAGTTCAACGTAACATCATGATGATAGGAAAAGTGTTCGATGCCACGTGGAGGTGCCACAAAGGATGCAGTCTGAGTCAGCTTCCAGGTAGGCAACGCGGGAGACAGCAAGGACGGCGTAAGGGCTGAGAGCAAGGCTCCCCAGACAGGTCGTGAGGGCTGGCAGCGCCGCGCAGGCAGGGCGACGATGAACAGGACCAACAGTTTACAGTCCGTGAAAAGGGTGCAGCGTCAAGGATCCGGAGACGGGAGTCCAAGTGTGTTTCTCTCACTAGAATTCCAGAGAGAATGTCTTTTAGAGAGAGAAAGTGAAAAGTTCAAATGAGAGAAAGATCCTTGAAAAGGCTCCAAAGTCCACTATTTATAGGCAAAAATGTGCATGTGTCATAAGTTGACATGTGTCACCCCCTGGGAACGACACGTCACCGGGGGGGGGCAAAGCACTGATCCTCCGTTGGGACTGCCGGTCCCTAAGTTCGTGCTGCCCTGCCCTTGCGACATCTCTCTGCCTGTCTGAGGAGACTGATCATGCCGCGGTAGCATGGTCAGAGTAGCCCGTTGCCCCAGCCTCCAGTCCAAGCCCTTACTGAATCCCACAGGCCTGGCAGCGGTGGGGAAGACCCGACGCCCAGCTGCCAGGTGGACTAGGCAAGATGCCCTTCCGAAGACCTGCTCCCATCTCGGAGTGACCCGGGGGTCATAGTCCTTAGGGGTGCCGACGCGAGCCGCCAGTGCCAGAGCACGTAGGCCAGTCACGCAGGCACCCTGGCGGAGATAGTGTCCCGGAGGAGTCGCCTATCCAGCTGCAAAGGGTCCTCGTGCCATAGCACGGAGCGAAGCCCCCCAGAATGGAGACGGCGATGGCTTTCAGGTTGTGAGCCCATCCCATAATCATATAACATGATTGTGGCGCATGGGCGCGGTGGAGTGCGGGCGACGAGGGTCGCAGAGTGACGTCCGAGCAACAAGGGTCGTTGCGTGGATGGCGCGCGACCGTGAGCGACGGTTGTCATGGCGACAGAGCGGCCACAAGTGACGGTCGTCAAGATTATGAGTGAAGGTCATCGCGACGAAGGAGCACGGCCGAGAGCGATGGTCGTCGCGACTACGGCGGAGCGCGGCTGCGAGCGATGGTCATCGTGACAACGGAGCACGGTCGAGGGCGACAGTCGTCGCGACTAAGGTGGAGAGCGGTCGCGAGCGACGGTCGTCGTGACTATGACAGAGCGCGGTCGCGAGCGACGGTCATCGTGACTATGAGCGAGCGACGGTGAGCGAGGGTCGTTGCGGCGACGGAGCACGACCGAGAGTGATGGTCGTCACGACTACAGCGGAGCGCTGTCGCGAACGACCGTCGGTCGTCAAGGCAGGTGGCCGACCCCTTGGGGTGGCCGACCCCCTAAGGGAGGCCGACCCCTTGGTGTGGCCGACCCCCTAAGGGAGGCCGACCCCTTGGTGTGGTCGAACCCCAAGGGTGGCCGACCCCTTGGTGTGGCCGAACCCCAAGGGTGGCTGACCCCTTGGAGTGGCTGACCCCCAAGGGTGGCCGACCCTCAAGGGTGGCTGACCCCCCAAGGGTGGCTGACCCCCCAAGGGAGCTCGACCCCTTGGTGTGGCTGAACCCCGAGGGTGGCCGACCCCGTGGTGTGGCTGAACCCCAAGGGTGGCCGACCCCTTGGGGTGGCCGACCCCTTGAGGTGGCCGACCCCCAAGGTGGAAGGCACACCGAGGTCGCTTCACGAGCGGTTCACGTGACTTGAGCATGCGTTGCTTTGACCGGCTCTCGAGCATTGAAAACTTGACCGCTGACTGGGTGATGTGTCGTGCAAAGTGGGTCCCTTAGCGGGTCATGGGGTGCGACCAGAATAGGGTATGAACATAAGCCCCCTGCATGTGGCGCGCGAGGAGGGGCAACCCGAGCGGGCGTCGCACGCATGAACGATGTGGTTACAACCCATCCTGCTGCGGGGGCCAGGGTCCCTGGTGATGGAGCCGGCGATAACGCTAAGCCCGTGATGGCGCTCAGCCCATGCCGCAGTTTGATTGAGTCGGCGATGGCACGAAGCCCGTCCCGCAGTTTGATTGAGCCGACGATGGCGCTAGCCCGTGATGGCGCTCAGCCCATGCCGCAGTTTGATTGAGCCGGCGATGGCGCTAGCCCATGATGGCGCTCAGCCCATGCCACAGTTTGATTGAGCCGGCGACGGCATACAGCCCATCCCGCAGTTTGATTGAGCCGGCGAAGGCGCTAGCCCGTGATGGCGCTCAGCCCATGCCACAGTTTGATTGAGCCGGCGACGGCATACAGCCCGTCCCGCAGTTTGATTGACCCGGCGATGGCGCTAGCCCATGATGGCGCTCAGCCCATGCCGCAGTTTGATTGAGCCGGCGATGGCGCTAGCCCGTGATGGCACTCAGCCCATGCCGCAGCTTGATTGAGCCGGCGATGGCGCTAGCCCATGATGGCGCTCAGCCCATGCCACAGTTTGATTGAGCCGGCGATGGTATACAGCCCGTCCCGTAGGGAGGGGTCCTCGTGCCGGAGCACTACGAGCGGAGCCCCCGGAATGCCGCACTCTCCGGAGAGTGGGTCGAAGCATGTTCCCCGTCCATGGCGGGGGCGCATGGTGTGGTGAATAAGTGTGATGCCCGAAGGCCTGTATCACGATTGTTGTGCATGGGCGCGGCGACGAGCGTCGCGGGGACAATACTTGGTGCCGGAGCACATGTCATGAAAGTGGTGCGGCGACGAACGTCGCGAAGCAATACTTTGTGCCGAGGCACATGTGATAAGAATGGCACATGGGTGCGGCGACGAAGGTCGCGGAGCATATACTTGGTGCCGGGGGCACGTATCATGAAGATGGCGCACGGGCGCGACGACGAACGTCGTGGAGCTAAAGTTGGTGCCGGGGGCCCGCATGATGAAAATGGCGCACGGGCGCGGCGACGAATGTCGCGGAGCTATACTTGGTGCCGGGGGCACGTATCATGAAGATGGCGCACGGGCGTGGCGACGAACGTCGCGGAGCTAAAGTTGGTGCCGGGGGCACGCATGATGAGAGTGGCGCACGGGCGCGGCGACGAACGTCGCGGAGCTATACTTGGTGCCGGGGGCACGTATCATGAAGATGGCGTACGGGCGCGACGATGAACGTTGCAGAGCTAAAGTTGGTGCCGGGGGCACGCATGAAGAGAATGGCGCACGGGCGTGGCGACGAACGTCGCGGAGCTATACTTAGTGATGTCGTCATGGCAATTGTGCACGGTCGGTGATGAGCATCAAGTGACCATTGGCATTGAGTGCGCGTTGTAGAGAGCACGAGGAGTTGGCACGGGCAACGTGAATCGAGGAGACGGCACGTGGGTGACGGGGCCTGTCGCGGAGCTGTCATGTGAATGCTTGTGACGAAGGTCGTAGAGGTGGCGCGTGGGCGCGCACGACGGTCATTGTGGTGACGGTGCGTGGGGGACAAACTGCGGCGAGGCGCCGACGGACAGGAGCGTAAAAAAAAGGAAAAGAGAAAGAAAAAGAAAAGAAAAGAAAAGAAAGAAAAAAAAAGAAAAAAAGAAAAAAAGAAAAAAGAAAGGGAGCGCGAAAGGATGGGAAGGTAGATGAGGGGCCAAGATTGCATCTTGGCCCACCCCTATATAAGGAGAGGAAGGGGAGGGGGGAGGCACCGCCATTTGTGCCAACAAAAGCCAGAGAAAGAGAGAGAGTGAGAGAGAGAGAGAGAAGAAGAGATGGTGAGAGAAGAGGCGGAAGGGGGCGAGGGGTCGTCGGGGCCAGGGGGTCGGCCGAGAGGAGAGGTCGGTGGCCCAGCGAGGGGAGGGGGGTCCGCCAGTCATGGGGGGTCAGCCGCACAAGGGGGGTCGGCCACGCCGAGGGGGTCGGCCGGACAGGGGGGGTCGGCCACGCGAGGGGGGTCGGCCGTGCAGGGGGGGTCGGCCACGCAGGGTGTCCGACAGGCCCAAGTCCCAACCTTACAGCCCGGAGCGACGCCAGCAGCAAAGAAAGTTCGGCAGAAAATGTGGGCGAAGCCGCGAGGGGCTGCGGCGGGTACATCGCGACCACCGCAGGGTATGACGACTGTACCTGTGTCGGTGCCGCCAGTCGATGAGGCCATACCAGCAGCGGGCGGCGAGGCGGCAGTGCCATTGACCTTTGACGATGGCGGTAGGAGGTCCTACGATCCGGAGCGGAATAAGACAAACACATTGCTGGGGGTGAGGGGAGTAGTACCGTGTGTACCAGACCAGGAGATGTGGAGGGAATTGGCCATCCGGGTGGCCGACGGAGCGTTCACGACACCGTGGGGTGGTCCATCGATGGGAGAGTCGTCACCATATCTGCGCGCGCCGAGTTGGGAGGCGGCGCCTGTGATGTCGCCGAGGTATGTATCGGCATTGTTGATTGAGAGATAGGATATACCTTGGTCGACCGTGGTGTTCAAGGGCCATAGTGCGATGCCGATAGGGTGGGACTTTTGGTGTGAGCATATGGTGAAGACGCCAGAGAGGGCGCAGATGTTGCAGGCACTGGGGCTTTTGCCGGCGTTCGACATCACGGTGAGGGGACTGGAGTTATATAGGGATACACCAGGGATGACCCGATTGCTGGCAAGGTGGAGCAAGCAGTCGCATACGTTCGTGACCGAGTCCGGAGAGATCGGGCCAACGTTACTCGATGTGCTGATGCTGACAGGGCTGCCGATACCCGGGGAGGTGGATGCACGGGTGACCCGGCTGAGCGGGGATGAGCGGTTGTTGCAGACGCAGCTACTAGACATTTTGGCGGAGACGAAGAAGCACCGGAAGGGGACGTACGGTGGGTGGCTGCGCCAGTTCTATGGTACGCCGCAGGTGAGGACAGGGCAGAGGTTGGGCAATGCTGCCCAGTTCGTGATGGGTCCGTATCATGGCAGCGATCGGTACGAGTTGGTGGCGTTTTTGGCGATGTTCTTATCGAGGTAAATTTTGTACTGTCGTGTGATTATTCGTGAATATATCGTATGTCCTGCTTGCCCTGTAAAACGTCAAACTGACATATGTTGCCGGTCGTTGTTTGCAGGTTTGTGTTTGAGGGGACACCTGAGGATGGCATTTCCCCGAGGGTGTTTCCCTTGGCCATTCGGATGGCGCAGGGAAGGCGGGTCGGCTTGGCTCCGGTGTACTTGGGCACGTTATACTCGCGGCTAGATCAGTTCGTGAATGACGTGAAGCGGTTGTATGGTCGGTATCAGGTGGCGACGTACGTGGACTGGATGTTCTTGCAGAGGTATCTGTACGAGTGCTTTCCAGGGTACCGGCCCGATGGATATCCACTCGCACATCCGTCACCGATGATGGGGACAGTGACCCGTCCAGGTAGGTCACAGCAGGTAGCGTTATGGTGCAGTGGGTCTCGGGCATTTGCTTGGGTAGGCATCAGGAGGCCGGGGTGTCCGTTGGCATAGATTCTAGACAAACGGGAGGAATGCGAGCGACGGCCCTATATGGAGATGCATGCGTCATATGGTACGCCGCCATGGCTGCATGTGCAGGAGGTGACGACAGATCTGAGCAGGAAAGGCGAGTTAGTGCCAGGACAGCTGGCGCTATTGGTTGCGTATTTTCCCGGCTGGCTCCCGGTGTTGACAGATGATGGCGGGAAGCCCGCCGAGTGCTGCTATTACGTGGCGAGGTATAGCCCGGACCGTCTGTCGTTGGCATTCGGGTATGACTTAGAGCCCCCATGCGGTTATGACAGCCCTTGGAGTGTGGCGACGGCTTTTGGGTATACACGATATGACAGAGCCCGCGAGTGGCCGGCACTGACGACAGAGTGGAGGCAGCCAGGGACAGAGGTGGCAGGGGCGGTGACAGCAGATTATGCACATTGGTGGGAGCGGCTGCGAGGGAGCTGGGCCGGATGGCTGGCACAGCCATCAGGCAGACGTCGACAGGTAGATGTGTTTGCATGTGACCGAGCCCTGAGTCTCATATCGGCCACAGTCGCGAGGCAGTGCGGGATGCTGTCACTAGTGACCGGGAGCTCTGTTTCGAGCTCGGAGAGGGAGGCGGAGGAGGATCCCGGAGAGCCGGGGGATGTTGCCCCAGGGGAGGACCGCGGAGAGGAGCTTATTGCAGAGGTGCCGAGGGTGCCGGGGGCCGGCAAGGGTCCTTTATCGGCATTGCGAGTGGGGATGATGGAGACAGCGCGTCAGGCTAGTGCCGGTACATCAGCCCCACACACATCAGGGGCGAAGAGGCCGCACGACGCATTAGAGGAGCTAGACTCTGAGGTTTGCTTCTGTCCCTTCTTTTGTCGTATGAATATGGTTTGCATATTGATCATAATTTGTGAACTGACGGCGGTTTTGCCAGGGGGACGAGGAAGAGGCGGTCGAGGAGGGTAGCGAGGCCGAGACCGAAATCGAAGGAGATGAGGCTATGGCAGCCGAGGCCGGCAGATCAGCTGACAGTGATGAGATTGAGGCCGTTGAGACATTGGCGGCCGGTGTGACGAGGAGGGTGAGTCCATCGCCTGTTACTGAGGAAATGGGGGGGGCCCTATACGGCGGAGAGGGGAGTGATACAGTGATGTTTGATATTGACGAGGACTGGTGGACAGGCATGGAGACACATGTTGTGGGAGGTGATGGTGTTGATACGGCGGAGCCCGAGCCTGTTGTTGCTGCCCCAGTTCATGAGCAGGAGACACCGGTTCAGGCTGGGGTGGCGCGACGGCACGACGCATTGCCGGAGTCCGTGGTTGAGGTTGGCGCTACTCTACTGGCGATGCATTCAGCCACGATTGGTGCGCAGAGGGCTGGTGGAATGTCGGAGATTTCTGCAGCAGGCGGCAGTGGCGCGGCAGCCGGAGAGATGAGTAGAGGGTCTTCGAGCGGTCAGGTGGATGTGGCGACTTGGGGGGGCCTCCAGCTACCGGTGGAGACGGTGCACCGGTTAGAACTGGTGAAGGCAGCGTTCCCGCAGACATTCGAGAGGGTGGGGGTAGAGAACCCAGTACTACGGATGTGGGTGTCTGTCGGGTTTATGGAGTGGTTGCTGCCATTTGCTAGTGTGCCGTCGACGGGTTGGACTGCAGAGTTCGTTGCTCGGTCGCTTTCAGAGTTCGCTCCGTTCACATCACTAGGCATGCAGCTGGACTGGCTAGTAGATTTCTTTAGGTCAAGGAGCGGCAGCCATGAGATGGATGAGAGGCGCGCAGTCGTGGTCATGTGGGAGATGTTGCTGGAGCGGCGCCGTACAGGGTTAGAGGCGGAGCGGTCAGAGATTACCGCAGAGTTGGCCGGGATTGACATGCAGGTAGTAGAGATAGAGAGACAGCTCGTCGACTTGCAGAGGCAGTTGGCCGATCTACAGAGGCGGCGAGGTGAGGTGGATGGGCGAGAGTCAGAACGGTTGAGGCGACAGGCCGAGCTTGATGCTGGATGGTCAGAGGTACAAGCAGAGCGGGAGGCACTTCAGGCATTCAGCTCCCACCCAGTTGCATCACTGTTGTCTAGACTTTCATAGCTTGTATGTTACTTTGCTGTAGTTGTAGCGCTCAACGATGGCTAGTAAACGTTTGATGTATATGTATATATTTTGATGATCTTGGCTTATTGCATGTTGTGTTCGGTTGCTCTCTCTTTTTTTTTTTGTGTTTGAATGTCTTGCGCATTTTGGTCACCTGTGAATGTTCCCCCTTTCCCGCCCGTAGAAAGTGACTTAGGAAGCATAGGTTGAAAATGAGTGTCAGCTAGGCAGAAGCTGAGGTAACAGCATGACTTTGTATTGATAGGACGTGGGGCAAAATGCCATTACATGAGTAGTGTAGAATGCTATACAGATCAACAAAAATTACAAGTCTGTAAGCAATGTCGCATGTACAAAAATGCTATGAGAGCGAGTACTATGATGCGGGCGGATAGGGCTGGGGGAACATTGCCGTGACTAAACATAATACTTCTTCAGGTAGCGGCCGTTGATGGGGGCCGAGATCTGACCGTTGTCGTGGTTGAGCAGGAGGTATGAGCCATTAGTGCGGGCTTCGTGCACCGTGAAAGGGCCCTCCCAGTTTGGCGTGAATTTAGGAGCTGACATGTTGGCTCGTACATGTTTGGCGGCTTGAAGAACAAGGTCACCCTCGATAAATGAGCGTGGCTTGACGGTCTTCCCATAAGCTTTCGTGAGCTGCTCATGATATTTCTTCATGCGGCGCAGGGCCGTGGCTCGTCGTTCGTCGAGGCCGTCAAGTGTCGCCAGCCGGGCTGTTTCATCTCCGAGACCGCTGCTTAGAGAAAGTCGAGCCGATGGTACTGCGATCTCGGTAGGTACCACGCACTCGTCCCCGTAGACGAGAGAGAAGGGCGTGGCCTTTGTCGCTGTGTGCAGGGATGTTCTGTAGGCCCAGAGTGCCAGATTCAGTTGTTCGGACCATGACCGGTTGGTGTCATGCACCATTCGCGATAATACTCGGAGCAGAGTCTTGTTGGAAGCTTCAGCTTGACCATTACCTTGCGGGTAATAGGGAGTTGATGTAGCATGGCTGATGTTGTACCCTTCCATGAGAGCTCGAACCTCTCGATTAATGAATGGCGTGCCATTGTCAGATATAATACATCGAGGGATGCCGAAACGACAGATGACGTCACGTAAGAAGTTAGAAACGGCACCTCCCGTGGCTCTCCGCAGAGGTACGGCTTCGACCCACTTCGTGAAGCGTTCAGTAGCAACCATGATCCAGGAATGGCGTTTGGATGGCGGGTGGATGGGGCCGATGAGGTCGAGGGCCCAAGAATGAAATGGCCACGGGGCTGAGATCATGCGCAAGTCGGATGCTGGCGTGTGTATCCTGTCGGCGTGCCGCTGGCAGGGTTGGCAGCGTCGGACATGAGAGATGGAGTCGGATTCCATAGTCGGCCAATAATACCCCAATCTTAGTAATTCTGCATACAGCTTCTGGGAGCCTTGATGTTCACCACAATCACCATTGTGTACTTCGTTAATTACCTTGACTACTTGGGCACCCTGCAAGCATCGCAGGGTGCGTCCCGAAAATCCCTTGCGAAACAACTCGCCTTCCGTCACAAAATACTTGACTGCCTTGCGCTTGATGGATCGTGCTGAGCCGCGGTCAGGTGGTAGAATCCCGTGGGATAAATACTGGATGAAAGGCTGGCGCCAGTCACCTTCGATGTCAATGACAAGAGCTTCTGCACCGTCAGGTGCATACAAGCACTCGGGACAGTCCTTTTGTATATCCGAGGCGTCCTTGGCCATGGATGGCCAATATAGGCCCATACGCTGGAGGCGACGATATAGAGGGGGACCGTCGAGGCCACAACACTTCTGGTGGCCGAGCTGTAATTTGTGCTTTGCCTCTTCCGGGCCAAACATCTGGCTAGAGTGCCTCCGGGACACCGCCTGTATAAGACATCTCCCATCATTGAAAAGTCTGTAAGGGTGGAGGCATGAGCAAGAGATGGCGCTTTAAGTTTGTCGATAATCGGTTGCCTCCAATCGTCCGCAGTAACGTCCCTCGGGACTAGGTTCAGTGCTGTGCATGGTTCCATTCTCTTGACGATGGTTAGCATCCGTTGTTCACCATCGACTTCTATCTTTGACGCGATCGTGGCCAAGCTGTCCGCATGTCTGTTGTGGCACCTATTGTGATGTTCATACTGGACATGGCCGAGTCTTCCTTCCAAGTGTTGCACCAAGGCACGATAAGGTGCCAAGGCTGGTTCTTTGACCGCGAACTCTCCGTCCGCCTGCTTCATGACCAAATTTGAGTCTCCTTTCACACACAGCGCCTTAGCCCCCATACTGACGGCAAGCATGAGGCCAATGACAAGTGCCTCGTATTCAGCTTCGTTGTTAGACACCGGGAATGCAAGTTTGAAAGATAATGAAGTGGTAACACCGTCTGGGGCCCGGAGGACTATACCGGCACCCCCTTGCCGGAGGGGTGTGCCATTGGGACCTTTGCTAGTGGCAGAGCCGTCGAATTCAAGTGTCCACAGTTCATCGATGTCGGTGATCAGGGCTGTCTCCTCCCCAGGCAGTTGATCCGAGGTCGGTTCATATTGTTGGCGTGGGAAGAAGGCCAGGAGGTCTGCAAGTGCTTGGCTCCGCAGAGCTGTAGGATTCTTGATAGATAAACCGAATTCGGCCAATAGCAACAACCAACGGGTGAGTCGACCAGACAGGGCGGGACGCGTAAGCATGTAACGGAGTGGGTCAGCCTTGGTGACGAGTGTGATCTGGTGCGCCAGAAAGTAATGTCTGAATTTCTGCGAGGCGTACACCAAGGCTAGACAGTGTTTCTCGAGCTCGGAGTAGTTGGCTTCGGGTCCCCTGATTACTCTACTGAGGTAATAAACAGGACGCTCGACACCTTCGACTTCTTGGGCAAGCAAAGCCCCGATGGATCTGGGTGTGGAAGTCAGGTAGAGTAGGAGTGGGATGCCCCGTTGTGGTACGACCATGGTTTGCGGTGACATGAGGACCGCCTTAATCCGTTCAAATGCTTGCCGTTGGGGCGCACCCCAATTCCATGGTGCGCTTTTACGCGTCAAGTGTTGGAATGGCGTAATGAGCTCGGCCAGCGCGGGTATGAAGCGTCGGAGGTAAGAGACCTTGCCGAGGAAGCTCTTCAGTTGCTTTGTGTTCTTGGGGGAGGGCATTTCTTGGATGGAGGCAGCTTTCGAAGGGTCAACGTCGATGCCCTGTCGACTGACCAAGAAGCCGAGGAACTTGCCGGAGGAGACGCCGAAGGCACATTTCAATGGATTCATCCGCATGTTATACTGGCGGCAACGATCAAAGACTGCTCGAAGGTCGGTGAGGTGATCACTTTCCTTCTTGGATTTGATAATAAGATCGTCGACGTAGTCTTCCACAGTACGGTGTATCATGTCATGGAAGATTGCTGTCATAGCCCTTTGATACGTAGCACCCGCATTCTTGAGGCCGAAAGGCATAACTTTCCAACAAAAATTACCCATAGGAGTGCGGAAGGCTGTCTTGGCGCTGTCGTCGGGGTTCATGCGAATCTGATTATAACCTGCGAACCCATCCATGAAAGATAAAGTTTCATATCCGGCGGCGGCCTCCGTAAGCATGTCGATATTGGGTAGTGGAAACTCGTCCTTGGGGCACGCCTTATTCAAGTCCCGAAAGTCAATACAGACGCGGACTTGGCCATTTTTCTTTTGTACAGGGACGACATTAGCCAGCCAAATAGGGTGAGTGATAGGTTCGATGAAGCCTGCCTGCAGAAGGCGTTCAATCTCTTGCTTGATTTTCAATTCGAGCTCGGGGCGGAATGTCCGCGGGTGTTGTCGGATAGGGACGGATCCGGTAGCAATGTTGAGATGGTGTGTGACTAAGGCAGGATCCAGTCCGGGCATCTCATTGTAGCTCCATGCCAAGACATCACGATACTCATGCAGGAGGGAAACCAATTCCTCTCTTCGGCCGGGGGCGAGTCTTGTGCCAATGTAGGTGTGCCGCGGTTCTTCGCCCGGGTCGGCCAGGTTGATTTCTTCAATATCTTCAGCCTGTGGTCGAGGGCCGTCCTCATAGCAAGGTGGTGCCGCGCCGGGGGTGAGGTCAGGATCTGGCTGGCAATGCTCGGCCGTGCAGCACCATTCAGTCTCTCCAAGGGGGTCGGGGTCGAGGGGGTCTGATGAGGGACCGCCTGGAGCCCCTGCATACCGTCATAATTGATAGATGATTTTGCCGTCCTTGACGATACGTTGAAAGGCCGGCTCAGCCTTTTGCTTCTTGGACTTGGGGGAAGAAGGGGGGGAATTGGTCGTGGCAGCAGGCGGAAGCGGTGGGGTTGATCCATTATTCTTGTTACTTTTCTCGGTTTTGGCCTTGGGAGGCTTGTCCCCGCACAGCTCATCCCAAGTTGGCAGCCTGGTAGAATGTATATGAGTAGCATTCTCACCATCCTCGGCAAAATTAGTGAAGAAGGAGGCCTCGGCGAAATAAGATTCGGCGCATTCAAAGGGGGCTTTGGTTGCAGGGATTGTCATCGCTACCTCATGCCCGTAGAACCGGCTACCAGCTTCACACACTGGTGGTATGTTGAGGGAACGGCCTTGTTAACATGGATCCATGGTCGCCCGAGCAGGAGGTGAAAGGCAGACTCGCTGTCTATTACGTGAAAAGTAGTGTCGCGACGGACAGTTCCGACCATG
Organism: Escallonia herrerae; assembly: GCA_033070095.1. Taxonomy (NCBI): domain Eukaryota; kingdom Viridiplantae; phylum Streptophyta; class Magnoliopsida; order Escalloniales; family Escalloniaceae; genus Escallonia; species Escallonia herrerae. The sequence goes on along the minus strand of JAVXUP010002107.1, from coordinate 2,692 downwards.
AGGTCGACAGTGATATGGCCGAGGGTCGACTGAGGACCCTGTCCAAAGCCGGTAATCTTGACGGGGTCACGGATGATTTTCCTTGGGGGAATGCCGGCCTGTTGCAGGGTGATGAGAGGTATGATGTTGATCGAGGCGCCGCAATCAACCAAGGCACGACGGAAGCCCGTGCCATTAACAGTACATTCTAAAAACAGCGGCCGATTGTGATGCTCGACCGGCGGCGAGTCTTCATCCGAGAAGACTAAGGCCGTGGAGGGGATGTGACGTAATTCAGCCTGGACGGCGAAGCATTCGGGACCGAGGCCGGTGGTGACCTCGAGCAGGCAATTGGAAAGATAAGTCCGGGCGGCGGGTGAAAACCCCATTTCATCAAAAAAACTTTTGATCTTCGTCATCTGTCGAAAGGAAGACATCGACTGCTTAGCTGGAGGAGGCACGTTCGTCAGTATGGGCTCTGCCGGGGCTTCGGGGATTACAGGCTCGACATGGTCAGTGACAGCCGTAAGGACCTGGTGCTCCCTATTGTTGCGATGCGGTGGGTAGGGATCTTTGCGTACATCGTTGTTCTTCCGTAGCTGTAGGTCGCCCGACGCTACCTTCCTTGCAAAGATGGTTCGCAGTGCATTACAATTTTTGAGCGGATGGCCAAGGGCTCGATGGAAAGGACAGTAGGTGGGTCTGGCCTTTTCTTCGTCTGTGATGTTGGTCCGCATTGGTGGCAGTTGGAAATTTTTGTCATGCGCCACCCATTCCGCCAAGAGTTCCTTCACTGTATTCAGATCACAGGGATAGTCAGGTGCAGGCCTTTGTTGCCTTCGCTTGTCGGAGCCTTGGTCCCCATCTGGAAGCTGACGCTTGAAGCCTGCATAGTTGTTGCTGTTGTTGCTACGCTGAGTGATAGGTGTATCTGCTGAGGCCAACAGCGTACTTTGCGGTCGAGGCTTCCATGACTTGACAGGACCAACTGTCTCGTAAGTTCGTCGGGCTGTCTCCTTGAGGTGTCCCCATGACCTCAACTGTAGGTTCTCGATATGCACTCGGTAGACGTCAATCATATTTTTGATGCATATGGGAACCAACGTTTCGTCTTTGCTGAAATCCGTGCACTCAAGGCACTTGAGATGAAAACGATGCACATATTTATTCAAGTCTTCTCCCTGGTTCTGGCGAATGCCAGCAATATCAACGATAGTCACGCGCTCGGTCTCGTAATGAAACTTGTCTAAGAACAGCTGGACCATGTCGTTCCAGGTGTGGACGGTCCCTGCGGGGATCTGGTGATACCAAGTGTAAGCCAAGCCTGTAAGGGATTTATGGAATTCTCTCAACTTTAAGCTGTCCTGTACCATACTGCTCCAAGGAGCCTGCAAATCTTGTTAGGTGCTCACGGGCGTTGCCCTCACGTCCGTTGAAGAGCACAAAGTTTGGTTGCTTGTACTTGAGGGGGTAGGGTGCGATGGCGATATCATTGGCGTACGGGGCGTGTCCGGTCCGACGGGTTGAGGAGTCCGGTTCGGGAATTCCTCGACAGGCGACGGACAAGGGCTTCCAAATCTGACCGAGTGACATAGTTGGAGGATGGTGCCTCATTGCCGGTCAAGGGGTGATGACAGCCTGGTGCGTCGCGAGCCCCCGACCCCCAGATGGTACGGCTTGATGAACGGGGACATGGGAGGGTTGGTATAGTACAGGTGCTGGCAAGGGCAGCTGTGCAGGGGCGAGTGTGGGTTGGTGAGACATGTCTATCACTTGGCTGGGGGTTTGGTGTTGCTCAGGTGGATACGGATTAGGTTCCATCTCGATGGAGTCATGAGTTTCAGAGGAGCTTCTTGCTGGCATCAGATGAGATGGTGTGAACAGCGGGGAGAATCTGCTGCAAGACTGGCCCGAGATCCGTGTGTAGCTTGCAGGGCGGCACTGCAGAAGGAGATGTGTCAGCTACGGTGGCGAGGATGTTGCGAGCCCTACCGCCAAGGGTCTGGATATCCAAGGCGAGGCGGTAGTCGCGACACAGGGGCCGGGGCGATCAAAGCTGGCCCCGGTCCTGAGGCTGGATTGATGGAGCGGCCTGCTGCGAGGTCAGGGCTTGTATGGATTTTTGCATCTCCATAATGGCGGCTAGTAGAGTGGTCTGTGAATCTTGCAGAGTGGTGATGGTTGGAGTGAGTTGCTGGATGGCTGCACTTACGATCACTTGCACGTCGGGGGTAGTGGTTGGTAGCTGGTCTTGGAGTCGCGTGGCCTGGTCTCTCCTGATCACCGAGGTGGTGTTCTTGCATGGTGAGGTTGGGTCCTTGGCTGGTTGTCCTGGTAGCTCTCCGTTGCACAGGCATGATGCCTAAGTCCGGAAGATGTGCAAACCGCAATACGATGCTCACCTCCCCAGCGGAGTCGCCAAAATGATGATACGGAAAAGTGTTCGATGCCACGTGGAGGTGCCACAAAGGATGCAGTCTGAGTCAGCTTCCAGGTAGGCAACGCGGGAGACAGCAAGGACGGCATCAGGGCTGAGAACAAGGCTCCCCAGACAGGTCGTGAAGGCTGGCAACGCCGCGCAGGCAGGGCGACGATGAACAGGACCAACAGTCTACAGTCCGTGAAAGGGTGCAGCCAAGGATCCGGAGACGGGAGTCCAAGTGTGTTTCTCTCACTAGAATTCCAGAGAAAAAGTCTTTTAGAGAGAGAAAGT